>CM053753.1:3316158-3337234 GCA_028658305.1 Pachyuromys duprasi | reverse complement strand
TTTATTTTTTTTCTCATACATGCAATCTTCTCCTTATTACCTAGGGTTTGATCAGCCCTGGTCAGGCTGACATTGAAAATCTTGAGCCCTGCTCTCTGCCCTCCAGAGGGAGCGTCAGCGGGGGGGGGGGGGGGGGAGCATTTAGTCACAGCTTGCACAGAAGTCCTTGGCAAACTAAGTTGTTGGATTCCAGTCTTTGTTCTTAGCCTTTGACCCTAGAAGTATTTTCACAAGATATTTGCCTGCATGGGAGGAGGGTAATAGCACCAACATTTACACTTGAGTAAGTGACACATGGTTGAAACAGTCTTCTCTTAGCTCATAGGATTGGTCGGCTACAATTGGGAGACCTGACTACAATTCTTGACCCTGATGACACATGGCACCAGATATGACTGTCTACTGAAATCTCTGAGGAAAGAAGCCTGGGGGAATAGGTAATGTATAATCAATCTGAAAATACAAGCCAGCAAGTGCATGGATCTGTTAATCCACAACCAGCTCAGTTGACAGAGGTGAGGTTAGAGCCCAAATGCCCAGGAGATGGATGCAGTGTCTAAGGACACTCCATAGTCCTGACAACAGGGTATTTGAATGTCTTGCCTTTTAAAACTGTTGCACCATCCATGTATTTTTGCATTGGTCATTCGGTACAGAGATCTCACACTAGTCACTGATCTGTTTTTATTTCTTGGCACAGGTCTAGGCATTTTTCAGTGAATCTCAGCATGAGGAAATGGCAAGGATGGAGAGCATAGCATTCACAAGGCATGGGGAGCCACTCCTTAATTCAAGTATGGTGCACTTAGAGCACAGTGAGCCAGCAGAGAGGGGATGAGCCAGGCAGGATGTCGTTTATGATGAGGGGGCCGGCAAAGTTTAGACCATGAGTTGATTAAACTACTGAGAATTTTAAAATGTCATAATTATTTTCCATGTCCCCAGTAGAAGACTGTATACCTAGACTTGCCACGTCATTTGAAAACACACAGAATATGTGAGGAGGCATCTTGTTGAGCCTTGACCTGCAGGCATGGCTGTCGCAGGGTGAAGGGTCCTGAAGGGTGAGGGTAGAGCCAGTAAGAGTTTGAGAGACCTAATTAGGAGAAAGGGGGACTTTGATTTGTCACTCAGATCATATTAGCTAAACAGAATGAAACTGAGACACTCAGAAGATGATTAACAAAACCAAGGAGATCTGTCAGAGTGGCAGAAACAGCTGAGTTGTAGACAAAAGGCTGACTCTAGAAGGAGTTTGTGACTTCCCGGTACAAGTGTAGGATGGAACTGTCCCTAACTGTCTAGCTCAGCATAACATGTTCCCTCCCAGAAAGGTGGCTAGTGAGCACTGTAACATTAAATTCCATCTGGAGAAGAAAGAACTAGGTATTCTAACCTACCATTGTAACCTGGTTTTAAACCTTATGAAGCTAACAGTAGAGACAGAATGTCTAAATGGAAAAAGCTGAGTGTGGCAAAGACTGCCATTTTGATGCAGAATTTGAATTTATTGGTACAAAAGAGTTCCAATTTTAAGGCCTGCAATTATCCTGCTTTGAAGTGGTAGTAACCATGATATCTTCCCACTGAAAATATTTGCTCTACCAGGATCATTACTGATTTTAAGAAAGCACTAATAGGCAGTATAGGCTGACTGCTGGTCATGACTCCCAGATACTCCTCACGTCCATAAACTGGGCTGGGCTCCTAACTACCGCACTGAAAGAAACTAGCAGGCCTGAGCAGGAGAACACTTGGTAATAGCCAAGTTCTCATTGTTAGTTTCACCAAAAGGTAAAGTAACTGCTTTTCATTGTCTGATGCAGTTTAAGTCAGCCTGCAGATTATAGAATTAGCACACCACAATCTCTGTAAATGAAAAGTTGAGGTGTACCCACCCCATTCCTGATAGCTAGCCCTGATTTCACAACAGCTTTCTGTTTCCCTATGTAGACAACACCCTTACCTTCACAGCAACTCAGAATGAAACCCTGAGAAGCAGGAAAAGTCAAATAAGTTTCTCACAACTCGCTGCAAGGAAGCACATGAAATAAGACCTGTGCATGCTATTTCGTAGGTGAAAAACCCAGACCCTAACCTAGCTCCTGTGGCCTTTCACTCGTATAAGTCGCAACTGTGTTAAAACCGTTACCAGAGTTCAACAGCACTGTGGGAAGCTATAGATGAGTCTTCTTTTCCAAAGGTTTGAGGAGAACAAATGGAAGGAGCATGGCAAAGGGAGAAATAGAACAAAAGCAGAAGTTGAGTTACAATAGTATCAGATTGTATGTCCTTTAAGGAATGAAATCTGTGATTTCCAGGACAGCCAAGGCTATACAGAGAAACCCTGTCTTGGAAAACAACAAACAAACAAAAGTAAATAAATAGAAAAGAAAAAAGAAAGAAGGAAGGAAAGGAAGAAAGAAAGAAAGAAAAAGAAAGAAAGAAAGAAAGAAAGAAAGAAAGAAAGAAAGAAAGAAAGAAAGAGAAAGAAAACTGCTGAGTTGGATAGCAAGTGTCAGAAAACAGGCATGCATTCAAAGCCATGAACTTTGAGTCAAAAACCAAGAGTGAATTCTGGCCAGGCTTTCTCTTCCAACATTACCATGTTTGCTAAGTTTATTAAGTTTTTGGTCTTTGAAAGTTGTGCTGAGTACTGTTTCTTTCCTGCAGGCTTCTCAGCATTAGTAAATGGTAATATGCTATCATTTATAGTTCATGAAATAGAAACATGTCATAGAGAGATTAAGTTACTTTAAGGAGTCTCAGAATGAGGATGAAGGAGATGAGGGACTAAATTCCATTGTCTAGTGAGGAAATGCTTCTGAATGGTTTTTGAGTGAGCCCTAGTTTGCCTTCTATTCTACAGCACATGACATTTTAAACACCTGTGTGATCTAATATCCTGTGGCACCAGCTCTCAGTGCACAAGTCAATGATTGTCACCAAACTTACAGAATTGCACAAGCGTTAGAGCAATCTCTTTCTAGGACATTTCAGTCTCCCATGGCAGCCCCTCTTGCTCATTCGCAGGTTCCTGTTTCCCCACAGGTAACTACTTACCTCTTTGCTTACTCTATAGATTCACCGTGTCAGGATCAACCATAGAGATAAGAGGTTCCAGGTCAGAGGTCTGGCCTCCTCTGCTTGTACAGGTTCAGATAATATTTCATCTCACAGCTGGCAGTCTCTTTCCACCACTCTGCTGTTGGTAGAATCTAGATTGCATCTATACTCTTTGCTACTGCTACTGTTTTGAATATTCTAATCTTTTGGCAGATCTCTTTCTTCCTTCCTTCCTTCTTTCTTTCTTTCTTTCTTTCTTTCTTTCTTTCTTTCTTTCTTTCTTTCTTTCTTTCTTTCTTTCTTTCTTTCTCTTTCATGGGATGATGGGTCCCATGATCACTTTATACTTAAGGTTTCCAAAAGTGAGGAATCATTTTACATCCCTACGACTATGCCTGAGGATCCACATGTTCACCAATACTTGATTTTTGTTTCTTTTTCTTTCAAGACAGTCTTACTAGTGATGCAGATTAAGATGACCTCAAACTTGAAATCCTCCTGCCTTTGTCAAAGTGTTGGGATTGCATACAGGAACGCTCATGCCCTGCTTACTTCCTTGCTGATAGCCATTTTGGTAGGTGAAAGGCATCTGGTACATATCTCTGGAGACCAATCCATTAAGCATGTATTTGTGGTGTTCAGTGCAGCAACCTTTCATCTCTTTGCCTCTTATTGCTGAGTTTTAAGTTGTTTGTCTGTGTCAAGTCTGGGATTGGAACATATTTTCTCTTACTCAGGATTGTCCTTTTTCTTTAATAATTTGTTTTACAGGACAAAATTTTAAGTTCTACTGTCTTGACTTACCCACATTTTCTTTCTTGAATCATGGCTTTTGATGTCTCACCTAAAGCCTCCATTTAATTCAAGGCCATAAGTAGTTTTTCTCCCTGCTCACCCCATAAGCTTTATAATTTCAAATTTTTGGTCTGCGATCCATTTTGATTTTTATTTCTTTCATAGTATAAGAACCTAATTTGTTTTCTCTAAGACAGCCAAATTTACAAATTGTTCCATGTTCTCCAACAACTTTATTCTGAAAATATACAAAGGTTGGTGACCCTCCATGTTACACTTCATAACCCTTGCTATATTCACTCGGTCACATTATGTACATCTATCTAGCTATCAGTCAGTTCATCTTATTTCTTGACACATTTCAAAATGTATTGGCATGCTTAGTATCAGAGCTCACTATACTGTTTAATATCTTCAATTTTTCTTTGGGCTGCAATTTACATTAACTGCTCATATCTTAACTCTCCTAGTTGGTAAGTTTAGAACAGTTTCACTCTGTTACCATAAATTCTAGTAGTGTATAAAACATACACAACACCAAAAGCCCTTATGACTCCCCTATGCCCAGTCAAGACCCTCTAGTCCCAACAACCTCTGCTATGGTTCTTTCTATGAATTCACTCTTTCCCTTAACTTCATAAACATGCTGTTTAATGCTATGCTTCTTTGATGGAGTGACATGTTTCTGAGTCACAGTTTTCTTGCTAGAGGGTCTCCTTGTGCACATGTTCTGTAACTTCAGCATAGATTCAGCTCACTTGGGTTTATTGTGAGAGGATTTTCAAATATTCTTGGAACATCCTTTTTAGTAGAAAACACAGAAAGCAGAGAGTGGATTGTAGAAAGAATGTCTACTCAACTTCCTGAATTGGTACAGATTTTTTTTTCTTTCTATACCGCTATCAACAGGATAGATGTCAGCTGTTCTGCATGATGAGTTTGCCTCCTGGGCCACACCATGCTCCATGAGTACTTTTTTTCCACTAGACCACCAGAGAGCAAAGCACGGATGCCACAGAGCATATGAGCTCTGCACTGTGTTGGGGAAGAGAACAATGACCAGCCCAGGCCTCCATCGTAGACCAGCTTAGGCCTCCATCATAAAAGCAAAGAAGACCAAGACTTCTTCCCAGGTACTCTGAGGAATGCTAAGAACACACAGGAAAAGTCCTGGAAAAGAACATCACCAGCTAGAGATGGGAGATTAGGTGAGATGGGACCTTTGACAAACCAGTGTGACTCTTGCCCCAGCGACTAAAATGGAACATACTGCCATAGCCCCCAGCTCACAGACAATTTCTCTTCTTCATTTTTTTAAAGCTTAGACAGAAGCACTGACATCTCTGTTTGTGTTCTCATTACGCTGAAGTCGGCCAGCAAGAACAGGCCTGGTTTTATTAACTCTCCTTGTCCACCAGAGCCACCAGACCTCCCTAAAACATCTGCATGCTTTCCACTCCTGGAATGCTCTATCATGCCAGCCCCGCCTCTCTGCTTGCTCCTCCTGAGTCTGCTTCTGTTCACTGTCTCTTCTGCCATGTGCCTCAGCTTCCTTTCTGAGCTTCATTTCCTGGTTCCAGACATCCCACTCTCTCTCCCGAGATAACGTCTCTACAGAATGACTGCTCCATTTAATGCTCCACCTCCTCACCTATGTTTGTGCAGACCCAGGGTCGATACAGAAGCATTTCCAGAGGGCTGTTTGGTGGGCTCACCACGGTTAAAAATATCGTCTCATCTCATGTATCGCTTGGCACAGATCCAGAATTGCACACGTCAGGCAAGCACATACATCTCAGCCAAAGATGTAATTTTCCTTTCTGAGGGACTTAAAAAGCTTCATCAATGAACAAAATTTAGACATTTATCTCTAACTGGAAATTGCTCTAGTGAGTTAGAAAAGATTTCTTAGCAATCTGGGAGCATGGCTTTTAGGCTGCCCTAATATGAAAACCAGCAGCCACCTGAGAACTGACATACACTGTACATAAGAAACACCCACGTCTCACGATAAGAGTGTAAAAGACGCCAGCTAATTGTTAATGTCAATGGCTTGTTGCAATATTTGGATATTCCGAGTTCATTGCAATGATTGAAATTAGCCTCACCTCTGGCAATGTGAGGGCCAGAATTGTTAGAATGATGTATTTGACTTACATTCCTGGAATACTAATGTCTATGGGATTTTCAAAGGAAGCTTTTCAGAAGCTGTCCTTATTTACAGCTTTGGCATCTTCTATCTAAAATCAAAAGTGCTGATGTTAGAAATGCTCCAACTTTTCACACACACCGTCAAATAGCCATTTCTGCCTTCCCAGCCAACTGATGGTGTCTCCAGAGTGTCCCACACAGCAGATGGCCCGCCATGCAAGGACGAGGACCACTGGAGGAGGAAAGATGTTTATTAGATATTTTTCTCATTGCTCTGACCAAATGCCTGACAAGAAGTAATTTTAAAAAGTTTATTTGGCTTCAGGACTTAGAATATATTACATGGTATAACATGGCAGAAAGACACTGTGGTAGGGCCAGGTTCTGTCTACGGTAGTGGCCCCAGCATTTCACAGGGCAGGGAAAGGAGAATACCAGCTCTTCATTGACATCCTCCCTTTTTCTTTCCCTTATTCGGGCTGCAACCCCAGCACATGGGACAGTGCTAGCCATATTCAAAGTGGGCCTCCCCACTTAGTCAGCAGACAGCATGCATATTTAAATGTGTGCTTTACTAATATCCTTAGCATTCCTTAGCTCAAACCAGCCAACAACCAAAACCACACATCAAGACAGCAATGTGAACTATCACAAAGACAGATCAGAATGAGACATACCTGCAGAGTGATTGTGTTTAAAAGAGGCAAATGTCAAATCTGAGAGAAGGGATATCATACATTCAGACCATTGTTTTCCGTGCAGCACTGATAGGAGATGCTGCAAATCCAGGGAGCTGGCTAGTCTTTTCCCATGAGCAGGGTGGGGCACTCCTGGCAAGGTCTCAGGTAATTCCTTGTCTCCAATAATCCTTGAGTATCTTCTTATCTCCAATAATCCATGAGTGTAAGATTCTTTTAAGACGAGTGAGGGGAAGTAGCTCAGAAATCCAGGACCCATTCATCACTGAGATGCCTCAGAAAAGCCCTAGAAAATAGTGCTCAAGGCATCTGTGTCTGTGCCTGTAAGTCTCGCTAGAAGGATGCACAGAAACATTCTGCCTCGGGTTTCATCCCAGAGTCTTTTACTTCTCACAGTAAATAACTAGCATCACCAGCTACATGGTTCCATGTATGCTCAGAGCTGTCAGCAAACTCTGTCTCCTCATGTCCACAGCCAGCCACCTTCTATACCTGGGCCATTACATAGCAGCAAGGACATACAGACTGCCTTTGAAGAGTAGAGTTTAATCTCTGAAACAATTCTTCAGTTTCTTTTCTTGGTAACTGGGCAACAAACATAGGACCTTGTTCATGCAAGTCAATACGCTATCACCCTGCTATCTCCACAGCCCAGTTTGTATAAGGTCTTACAAAACTACCTAGGCTGAGTTGAACTCCCTCACATAGCCCAGGCTGGCCTGGTAATCATGCCTTTGTCTAATGAGTGGCTGTAATTACAAGCCTGTCCCATTAGGCTGATATTCAGTTTCTAAGACAATGATTAAACCCCAAATTTTAGTGGGTGGCATAGTATTGCTTTGTAATGGGTAACCCCTAACTACTTCCATTGCCTTTAGATTTATTTATAACTTCATAATTTGTAGCCTCATCATGAAAATTCCTTTATATTCCTTCAAAGTTGAAATATAAACTTGGAATGTAAAGGCAAATACTTGTGACCAGCTTAATTTTACATTCATTACTGAATAGGCCCAGAAAAGTACATTTTACTTTAAGGCAGGTATTTGAATGTTGGCAAGGCTTTGGGGCATACCTGTAATCCTAGCACTCCAGTGACTGAGGCAGGAGATTTATGAGGCTATCCTGGGACACATAGCAAGATCCTGTCTATTAACTAAACAGAAGCAAGCTGGCCAGACAAAGGCTGTGTGATTGTCTTCTGATGGAAAAGAAGTAACAGACACCACTCTTCACTAACTGTGAGATACACAATGCAGCCAATTTTTCTAAATAGTACTTTTTAAAATAGAGTAGATTATTTTAACACTGTTATTCTAGAAAGAACCAATGCATAAATTTTCATGAACATTCATTTTCATAAAACCTTGTGCTTAAAGCTAAAGTTCAACTCTTTTCTATTTTCTAGAGTCACTAACATAGGTGACTACAAAAAAGAGGGAAGTAGAGCACCCTATTCATTTGTTGCATCCCAATAGTTTATTAAACAAATAAAGCCCTGTAGTGAATAATTCTGTATGGCTAAGAATCATTGCTTTCTTTGGGTACTGTATTCATGGGAATATAGATCACTTTATTATTATTATTATTATTATTATTAAAAGAACTTCATGGGATAGCTTCCCTTGCATACAAATTTCTTCCTGGAGTTGAGAAATTTCATGAATGTCTGTCTCTTTCAAACCTAATGGAACGATAGAGAAAAACAGCAATGGAGAGGAAGCAAGAAGGGTGGGGAGGGTGGAGAGGAACAGTCCAACCAGCACTGATTTTTATTTGCAGGCTGGCTGCCGAGCACTCCTAGAACTCCTATTAAAGAAGAGTCCATGTGTAACTTACCTTAATTGCAAAGTCTCTCTCGTGCCCTGAGAAGTGGACCCTCTTACTTAAAACACTCTCAGTCATGGGAGCTCATTGCCTGTTCCCTTGCTCTGTGTTTATCCTTTTCTGTGATTATTAAACGTTGTCTATGCTAAGCTGAGTGGTGTCTCTGTAAATCAGATCTGTTGATGTCTGTTCTTCCCACAGGGCCACCCATAGCGAGTCTAATCCATCTCACCCCTGACACGCTCAGATATTTCAAGATACCAAATAGTAACTACCACTTACTGAGACATTACTGGGTCTCAGGCACTACCATAAAGTGTATCATTTAACTTATTCTCCTTCCACTACAAAGAAAGAGGATCATGAATCCTCATTTTATAGAGCAAATAGAGAGATTCACTCTCCTCTGAGATCACAAACAGAAGAAGCAGGCTTCTGTCTCCTCTGCCTATTCCACCTAAGCCTTAAGCAGCATTGCTGAATCTCTACCCTTCAGTCTCCAGCTAGGGAAGCCTCTCTTTACCCATTTGTGTAGGTAAGCACAACATGAAACATGGAAAACTTGATCAAGGACTATCTATTTAATGAATATATGCAAAAGCAAAATTTAGGAAAATGGTTCAGAGAAATATGCCCCTATCTGCTTCTTAATATTCTGGAATACCATCCTCTTGGCCTGAAGACTTCAATTTTTAAAAAGCAGCCATCTTCACTGTCGTTTCAGTAATGGTTTTTTTTCATCCATTCATTCATCCATTTATTTACTTTACATTCTGGTCAGACTTCCCAGCCCTGTCCTCCCAGCGCCTCCCTCTCCTCGTTTCTCTCCTCCCCCATGTTCCCCTCCCTTTCTCATCAGGGAAGGAAAGATACCAGCCTGCCTTGGTATATCAAGTTTTAGTAGGACTGGACACATCTTCTATTGAGGCAAAAGGAGGCTGTCTATATAGGGAAAAGGGTCCTGAAGTCAGGCAGCAGAGTGAGAGATAGTCTCTACTCCTGCTGTTAAAAGACCCATATGAGGATTAAGCTGTGTATCTTTTACATATGGGTAGACGGCCTATATGGAAAAGATTCTTCACCATACCACATGAACACTTGCTCAATTATGTTTATTGCAGCTTTATTTGTAATAGCCAGAAACTGGAAACAACCTAGATATCCTTCAATTAAAGAATGGATAAAGAAAAAATGGTATATTTACACAATGAAATATTACTCAGTTATTAGGAAATTTGAAGACAAATGGAGAGAGCTAGAAAAGATCATCCTGAGTGAGGTAACCCAGACCCAGAAAGAAAAGCTATTTACTCACTTGTAAGTGGATAAAGTATAGGATAGCCATGATACATAATAGCCATAAAGCACAGGATAACCATGCTTCAATCTATAGACCCAAATAAGCTAAGTAACAAATAGGGTCTAAAGGACGATGCTTGAATCTCACTGATAAAGGGAAATAAAATAGTCAATGGATGGAGGAAACTGGGATGAAGACTGGGTAGGAAGTGTGGGGAGGGCAGAAGGAGAGAGAACTGGGAGAGAACACTGGAATCAGGTGGGAAGTATCTCTGGGATGAGCCAGAAACCGAGGACAATGAGAACTCCCAACAATCTATGTGGGTGACCATAGCTAAGAGTCCTAGCAATAGAGGATTTGGAACATGCAGTGGTCACTTCCTGGAACCATGCTAGACTTCCAGTGGAGGGATGGGAATACCAACCCAGCCACAAAACCTTTAACCCACAAATTTTTGTACCTATAAGAAATGCAGGGATAGAGAGGGAGCAGAAAATGAGGGAATGTCCAACCAATGATTAGCTCAGCTTGAGTCCCATGCCATGACAGGGAACCCACTCCTGACATTATTGATTATATTCTACTATACTTGGAGACAGAAAGCTAGCATGACTGTCATTTGAGAGGCTTCAGTGATCTTATACTTACACTTCATATCTTCTTACCTCAGCCTCCTCCTAAACCTTAGAAAGAATGTCACGAACTCTTGGTAGAGTCCAATGGAAACCAGACCCAGGAAAGGACTCACAGAGAGATAATTTAACATGCAGCTTGGTGCCCTCATAACTCCTCTAATACTAACTTGAATCTACCAAAATAAACAAATTTATCTAAAGATGTTAGAGTTCAGATGATATTGCTTGACATTTATGCTTGTTCCCAAACTAAGGAGTCCACCTTTTCCAAAATACTCATCAAATAGTCATTCTTTCTCGAGTTTTCATCCGAAAATGTCAGCCCATTCTGAGTTTATCATCCCCAAACTGTTATAAAAATATTGTACCATGCTGTGTTATCTTGGTCAAAGGAATTCTTATTGATGAGAATTCTACAACTGCAAAGAAAACACTCTTGTCAACATCACTTATTGTGAGGTCTATTCATTTCTGGAGGAGTCCGACTCTCCTGCACTGAGCTTAGCTGCTGTGAACAAAGCCAAATAGATTCCCTCCAAGAGAGAAGATGGCTTTATCCTAGAGATACTTTTAATTATTAAGCAGTCCAACTTAATTCATCATTAGTGCCCATAATGAAACGCAATAAGGCAATTTAGAAGGAATGGAACAGAGGTGCTATAAAATAAAATATAGAGTCATAACATTTATCACAGCTTGCTGTAGAGAAATTTATTCTGCTGGAAGCAGTCATTTTAGATGTAGGACTGGAGCTGTTAAACAACTAATGCTAGCCCTCTGGCAGCAACTGGCTGGCTGTGCGCAACACCCAGTTCCTTTTCCTTCTAGGCACACAGTTGCCTGCCAGCCTCTCTTGTGGTATGGCTGGCCTTCATACCAACTTCCAGCCAGCATAAGGCAGAGACAGAATGCTGCTCTGGGGTCTCCACATGAAATCTTCCATCTACATTCATTCCTGCCACTGGCTGCCCACCATGGAAAATACTTTGGATCCCGCTGAGACCCATGCATCAAAAACTGAGAGACATGTTTAACACACACACACACACACACACACACACTTACACACAGAAACATCTCACACCTGCCAGGTGAACAGGGCACATCTCAGGACAGGAGGTGGAAAGAAGAAGTCAGGAGGAGGGCTGTGAAATGGTGTCTTCTGGACACAGCATGGCCTTTGTGCTCAGGAACTCACAGCAACTGTGGTTATCCTCACAGACCTGCACAAGATCAAAACTGTCATTTCCCAGCATAGATGTGAAGTGCCCTCTTGCCCCTGTCCATTGCTGAGGTTCTCCAGGCAGTGGATGGGTGCTGGGGAGGGTGAACAATTCTTTTATTAGTGCACATAAAGGCGTCACTAACTAGAATTGTGAGTTTGAAGTAGAAGAGGACATGAAGTGGGGAAGGGAGTGTGTGGGAGATGTTGGAAGAACTTTGAGGGGTGAATGGAGTGTGCATGGAACATTTCATTGTACACATGTGTGAAATTCCTAAGAGAAAAATTCTTTCAAAAAGAAGGAAAATGTAGGGTTACAAACAGCAGCAATGAGTTCAAGGTTAGGGAGCTAGCTGCTAGGCCAGGGACATCCAGACTGGATTGTGAATTGAGTGAGTAACTTCTCTTTTAGGAAGCTCATGAGGTTTGGGGCAGGTGTATCTGTTTAGCATGATTTTAACTAACATATTCCTTTAATAAGTGCAGTTATCCAAAGGTCCTAAAAAATTGCAAAGAAAATTATACTGATATCTAGACTTTGTATTTACCCAGACATGCCACCCACTTATTCTTTTATATCTTTAAGTGTACTTTGGAGAAAGTGTTTTGACACAAGAAGATTTGGGATAAAAAGAGTTAGGTACTGGAGATGAGGGCAAAATCCAAGGCAGGAAGGCAGAAGCAGTATAACACTTCATCAGCAGTCTCTTCCAAATTTCTATCTTAGGAAAGGCAATTTTCCTACTTTAAATTCAGTGTTATCTTATTAGCATCAAAAAACAAAACAGGACAAAAAGCCATCTACTAAAAGCAAAACAATAAAATCTCAGCACAATGGGTTTTAAAAAAAGGAAGAGTAAGATCATCTGGGGTACAACTCTTTTGATAAAAGTGAGGTAGAAAGACCCATGGTTGCTTTGCAAATTAAACAAAGGATCAGGAACATAAACCACAGAAGCTTTTCCACAATTCTTGGCTACTTTAGCCCAAAGCAGGCATTCTTGTTTACTTGCATGAGGCCCATGTTTCAGAAAAACAAGGGCCTCAGGTGTTTGTTTTGTAGGAAACATAGACACACAGGCACATAACTACTCAACAAAGATGGTGTCCATTCTTTATACACCATGTGGTATTGAAATGATAAAACTATACACTAAATTAAGAAATGACAGAACACAAACAGAGCGAGTAAATCATTTAAATTGAAGTACCTGTATATGTATGTGTGTATGCATGTACATATATATGAAAAAATCATCACCCTAATAAAAATATCAGAAGATCTAGAAGATAGGAAGGACCTTTAACAACTAAAAACTCACATATAGAAGGACATTAATATGCAAACAAAAAGGAGTACTAGCTTGAAGGAAGTAGGTCTGGGAGAAAGTTAAGGTTGAGTCTTGGACAGAAGCAAAAGGATAAAGCATTTTAGCACAAGAAACATTCCCCAAAGAAAATGTGTGGGCAAATAAAGTCAGAACAACAACAAAGCAAAAAGGGCCATCAAGCATGTGGTTCCACCTCTTCCTCGATGAACACATTCAGCTGTACCATGAACATCAAGATGTAAAACATGTCGAGGAATGGATATAGAAATTGTGGTACATTTACATAGTGGAATACTACCCAGCAATTAAATACAAAGAAATCATAAAATTTGCAGGCCAATGATTGGATCTAGAAAAGATCATCCTGAGTGAGGTATCCCAGAAGCAGAAAAACACACATGGTATACACTCACTTATAAGTGGATATTAGACATATAATATAGGATAATCATACTAAAATCTTTACCCCTAAGAAAGCTAATCAAGGAGTACCCTGGGTAAGATGCTCAATCTTCACTCAAAAAGGCAAAAGAGACAGACATGGGAAGAGGGAAAAAACAGGGAGCAGGACAGGAGCCTGTCACAGAGGCCTCTGAAAGACTTCACCCAGAAGGGTATCAAAACATTTGCTGAGATTCATAGCAAAACTTTGGGCAGAGTGCAGGGAATCTTATGAAAGATGGGGGAGATAGAAAGACCTGGAGGGGACAGGAGCTCCACAAGGAGAGCAGCAGAACCAAAAAAAATCTGGGCACAGGGGTCTTTCCTGAGCCTGATACTCCAACCAAGGACCATTCATGGAGATAACCTAGAACCCCTGCACAGATGTAGCCCATGGCAGCTCAATATCCAAGTGGGTTCCCTAGTAATGGAAACAGGGACTGTCTCTGACATGAACTCAGTGGCTGCCTCTTTGATTACCTCCCCCTGAGGTGAGGGTGGGGAGCAGCCTTACCAGGTCACAGAGGAAGACAATGTAGCCAGACCTAATAGACTAGGGTCAGACGGAAGGGGAGGAGGACCACCCCTATCAGTGGGCTGGGGGAGGGGCTTTGGAGAAAAGGGAGGGAGGATAGGATTGGGAAGGGATGAGGGAGGGGGCTGCAGCTGGTATACAAAATGAATAAAGTGTAATTAATAAAAAATAATTTTTAATAAGATGTAAAATGTAGATGGAAACAGGAGAAATCAGATGAACCTCATTATTTTACAGGCACTTTTGTCCTGTTTGTTGATTCTGTGTGTGCTAACTCACATTTCACAACTATGACAGCAGGATGTCTTAGCATTGCTGTGATCTAACACCATGACCGAAGGGAATTTGAAAAGGAGAGGTTTCACTTGAGACAGGAACTGAAGCAGAGACCACAGAGGAGTGCTACCTCCTTGCTTTTTTCTCCAGCTCACACCCAGCTGTCATTTTTATACTCCCCCACCCCAGGACCACAGGAACAGGACTGGAAGCTCCGAGTGAGCTGGGTTCTCCCACATCATCACTGGTCAAGAGAAGGTCCCTCGTGCTTGTCTACAGGAATCTTTTCAATTAAGGTTCCCTCTAGTGACTCTAGCTTCTATTGAGTTGACAAAATAATTGACCAGGACACTGAATATGGTACTGTGGGTGCTTGAATATATATATATTAATGGAAGAAAAGGTGGGTACACTCTCCAGCAGGTCAATGAATACAGGCAGCAAATGGAGGATGGAGTCTAGGATTCATAGTTTAGAATCCAACTTTATCCAGCCATTACTTATTGGCTTTGAACTACTCAGATATTTGGTTCATCTCACAAAGTGGACATCATGATAATAATTTGTCTTGAGAAATTATAAGAAAAAAGATGCTCTTTGAAATGTTGTGGCATTTCTAGTGAGTGATAAAAATAAGAATTATCTACATTATTAGCTGTGCTTCTTCCTATGAAGATCTCTGAAAATTAATACTCCATCAGGATTATAGTAGAAGATGGATCTAGGAGCCCAAATGATGGGAATAATCAGCTTATCAAATCATTGTATTGGAAGACATAAACTTGTTTCTCCTCAAATCACAGTCAGTTGACTGTATCCATTAATTGCAATGGTTTAAAGAATCCCAGGGGAGGACATTGCAGCCAGCCCTGAGGATACAGGATAAGCTGGGGTTGGATGGAAGGGAAGGAGGTCCTCCCCTGATGGTGGACTTGGAGGGGGCGGGGAAGAAGGAGATGAGGGAGGGAGTGGGAGGGTAGGAGGGAATGGGGGAGGGGGCTACGCCTGGGATTCAAAGTACCTAACCTGTGATTGAGATAAAAATAAATAAATTAAAAAAAAAAAGAATTTTAAAAGACGTGGTTAATCTACTAAGGGCCAGTGTAAGGTGATTTAACTTTATATTAGTTTCAAACCACAAAACTGCTTGCTTCAAGAATTATGAAATCTTAGAGCTAGAAAGGTTTTGTGTCTAGCTTATCATCACATCGCTTATCCTTATTTTGATCTCTTTTATGCTCTCTATGAAACATGAGCAAAACAAAGCAACTGGATTTTGTGCATAAGTTGGGTTAAGCTTCACAGACATGTTCATGTTATTGGTGGAAATGCTGCAGTTGTTAAGTTCCTTGCTTGTTTGATTTTCCTTTGTTAGAGCTGTAGATATTTTCATTTCCAATGTATAGCATGCTGAGACCACATTTCCCTATTGTTTCACACAAAAATAATAGGTTGTTTGGGGGTAAGGAAACATGCCACTAATATATTTTATGGAGTGACAATCTTTAAATGTAGGGTTTTTTAAGGGTTTTTAAATTTTTCTTAAGGGAATTAAGAAATTAAATAGTTTCAAGCAATCATTTTGATGATAAAAACAAAACAATAACTTCAGGACACCAAACCTAAGAGCAAGAATCCATGTTTCCCTGACTATCTTTCATCTGATGGCTTGGAATATGTTTTGATGCTATACAGCTATGAGACATGGTACCCATCACTTATGTGTAGTCCTAGGATTAGGAAAGAATGCCTCAAACCTCAGACTTTTGGATAACTTATGAAGAATATGAGATTCTCTTCTCCCCAGGGACCTCTATAGACCTTGACAGTTTAGAATTTCGTAGGGCGCATTTCTCAAAGTGCTTCTTGGACCATTTCTTTTCTAAAAGCTAAAGAATGTCCTTGTTAAACAATGGTGGTTGTCATTGCTGACTTCCCTTGGTGGCAATTCCCAAAATTAATTTGCATGTCATAAAGAAGTGTTAAGGAACTTTTTACGGGTTCTATATAGAGCAAGTTTGACCAGTTATCTACTGAAAGTTTTCTTTTCAAATATAAGTCACATATTCAAAACAAAACCCCAAAACATTGGGCAAAAGGGTTCAAACGTTTGTTTGGGAGTAAGCAGAACAGTTGGGAAATATGTCATCCTGCATCTCCAGTATTCTCAAGTCACTATGCTTCTGCTCAGCTTCTCTTGCTTTACTAAATCTATTTGATGGTCGATTCCTTTAGTTTGATGGTCACCTCAGCATCAGCTCCAGACAGACCTACTTCTTCCTTTAAAACACTGTCTCCTTTGATTTCCCCTGTACTCCTTTAGTCCTTTTTTTCTGGTTTCTTGATGGCGGCTTGGTGCACTGCAGTAGCATGCTATGTATGACAGGGACTGGCTCATCAGCAATGTAGGGAGATGGTCAGAGAACAACAAGGCTGTACATTCTTAGGCCTACCTTATCCAATACTTCAGAAAGGCCTTGTTTCTCAAGCCCTCCACGGATCTAGATGTTCGGATCTGAGAACTGCATTCCATCTCTTCTGGCACATCTGACTTTCCCATGTTCTTGATCCTGGTTCCAGCTCTATATGCTTACACCATGGGTACCTTACACCATGGGTGCTCATGGGCAAATCCTCTCATGTAAGAGCTTCAACTCATGTGAGGTCCACTCTCAGATCCATTGCTCTTCTTTTTCTTAACAGATTCAGCAATAGTAATTAACACTAACTATTGCTATTAGCCTCCAGGATTTATGAGGACTGTTCCATGTGGTAAATAAAGCTTTTAAAATAGGAATCCTGGAAATCAAAGTTAGCCTTCCCCTGGTCACGAAGCTAATATCAGGCAGAACTCCAACTCATATTTGGAATTTTTTTTTTAATCCAATGGTCTGAATCACAGCATAGGTCTTTATTTGGGGCTCATTTAGTTTGCTATTTGTTACACATTGTTGCTTAAGCTGAAGACCAATGAAGCAGTCTCATTTCCAGCCTGCCCATGTCTTCTATAACTAGTAAATCCAAACACTTGATTCAGTCCTCTCCACTGCACCCAAACATGCCTGTAACCCAAACTCAACTCACTCTCCTGTGGACCTTATATGCTCCTACTCAGCTATTGCTTAACTACAAGCCACAGTGATCTTTCTGAAGCCCAGATAGGGTCTCACAGTTGCTCCTGCCTCTTATACCTCTGCAGAGCTCAACTCTTGTCTGTGTGCAGAGAATGAAGTCCTTGTCACGCTCAGTCTTCCCTGCCGCCTGACGCCACCTGACAGCTTTGGGGATGTAGGTCATCCTGTGCGTTCTTCCCTTGCATTCTCTCCGCCACTATGGTTCTCACTCCTGCCAACTGGTTCTTGGGTTTCCTAGGATCTCATCAGTGTCATCCTCTATCTACCAGCCGAGTACCTGAAGGAAGTGGTTATTTAAACACCAAACCTTAGATTCTCTGATAGAAGAAATAGGGATTTGACAAAAAAAAAGTCAGAAAAATCTGACAATAGAAGTATAAAGCCATATAAAACATCTGACAAGAACACCTTTCGCTAATGCACCTGCCAAGGGATAATCTAAAAATCCCAGGTTCTGCTATGACTCCAGATCCCTGTGTAGACCTGTTCGTCACTCCAGATTCAGTCATCTACATGAGAGACTCAACTGCCCAGAATCTTTTCAGCTGCCAACCCATGGAAAGGAGACAGCGTATTGCGACTAAAAGCTGTCAACCCAAGATTCTGGAACAAGAATTGAATATGATGCAGACACATATATTCTGAAGCTTCAAGGAAACACAGGTCTTTCCATGATGTTTAAATAAAGCATTTGGCTTTGAGATAGTAGACAGGCTTAGATAGGGTCGAGTTTTTTATGCTAGGAAATTCACTGTTACTTCCACTAGTATTACAACTAAAACTGGCTGCTTAGGAGGAACCTTCCCAGGACCCTAAATGAGGAAAACATGGCTACCCTCTCTCTGCTACTGAAGATATACAGGATCAGAGCTACCAGACCTGTAATGAAGTAAAGAGAAAGACAATGTAAAAAAAAATAAAATAAAGCATGGTGGTTTCATTGCAGGTGTGCTAGTCGGAGTCAGGTAACCCATAGTCACTTATCCTTAGTAGTTTTGTCTATTGCGAATATTTGTGATTGTCTTTGTTGCAACAAGAAGTTGCTGTGATGATGGCTGAGAGCAATCATTCTGTGGGAGCCTAAAGACAGGTTTTTAGAACACAGAGTTTATATTAGCTTAGGAAAAGCAGTAATTAGTTATTTTCTAGGGTCTTTGACCTCTTAACACAGTAAAGGGAACTATTCAGATTTACTGTACCAAATATGATTTTTCTCCCACTGAGTCTGCCTTGAGTCCATTAAGACACTCTAATTACTACCAAGATAAAAGTGGCCAAACATCAGTTTGTGAATATGAGGCCAGAAGAAGGCATCAGAACATTCAGAGTCAGAGTTAAGGGTGTTGGAAAGCTTCTGGGTTTGTGAGGTGGGCATAGGATATGCAGTTTGCTGTTCTTGGTTATACGGTGAGTACTCTTAAGAGCCGAGGCATCTCCCAGGCTCTGGCTAATGAGTCTTTGAGTGGAGGTATTAATGCTTGTTTTCCCTTCACCCTACAGAAAAAGACTGACCTTGAAGTTCATCTGGCTGTAACTCAAGATCAGGACCTTGGAAATCTGTAAATTCCAAATTTTCTGTGTTACACAATGTCAAGAGCTTGCACCAGTCAGAGGGAGACTGCAATGTGGTGTTCAGGTGAGTAGGAAAGAACCTGCAGACCTACATTCTCTAATATTTACTGAAGGCTTTGAAAACAAATTCAACTGAAAATATAAGTTATTTTCATGTTCATAAATACTGACAAAATTTAAATAAGTTAGATCATAAATATATAAATATAAATGTGGAAATCTGTAATTAGATTCTAAATGATAGAGGGATTTTCTATCTATATTTGTCATTTTCAAATACATAAAAAGTACAAATGGTATGTTATTAATTTTCTTATATTACTACTTTCCATTTTCTAAGTCTATCTTGATGTGTTTTATACTTGTTTTTACATCCTATGGCCCTCCCTTAATGCATTATTTTTATTTTATATTTTCTATAATAACAGACTACATTATAAAAAATTACTTTATTGAAATGTCATGTTATATAAAAAAATTTTTTTAACTATGGTACTATCTTAGGGATTTTGATTACTGTAAAAACATCAGGACCAAAACCAGTGGGGATGAAAGGGTTCATTTCATCTTACATCATCCTTGGAAATCAGCAGGAACCTGGAGGCTGAAGCTGATGCAGGGGCCATGGAGGAGTGCACTTGCTCAGCATGTTTTATTAAACACTCAGGACCCAAGATGGGCTGGGCCCATCATTCCCTAGTTTTTAAAATATGCTATAGGTCTGCCTATAAGCAGATCTTCTGGAGGCATTTTCTCAGTTGAGGCTCCCTTCTCTCAGATGGCACTAGCTTGTACCAAGTTGACATAAAACTAGCTAGCACAGGAAGCTACTAAACATAAGTAGAAATTACATTAAAAATGTAGTTTAGTGAGAAGGGTGGAAGTTTCCCTAAGATTCTGAATGTTTAGTAGAATATCAAAGCTTGCCTGGGACTTTACCAATGATCATTAACTGTTACTTTTCTCAGCTGTACCTTGTATATATAATGATACTTTGAAAGAGTTAGAAAAGTGAAATCTTACCTTAGGCAACCCCTTTCCAGCATAAAGATGACCAAGTGCTGTAAATGGCCACATATTGTGTGGTTTTGATGAAACCTTTGAAGCACAGACTTGTCATATTCAACCATTATAAAAATATCTACCCTGTAATTAGGCTGGCACAGCCAGTTCTCACATGCTCAGCAATAGACTAAATTAGACATCCTTTACCAACAGAGGCTTGCTGCCCTTACCGTTCTTTGAGGCACACACAAGCAAACCATCTTTCAGAACCCCAGCTGTTCCCAGGGGAACACACTTAATTTTAAAGCCCAATAAAAGACCACCAGCCAGATGGGTGAGGGTGCGAGAGGACCTTTGATTTTGTACAGTGGAAAGAAGGTGGGAAAGAAGCAGTTGCAGCAGGTTGGGCCACTTCCCAACTAATCTCCTCTCCTGTTGAGTTTTTACATTGGGTAGGGAAGTGTGACACATAAGAAAATAAGGAGGGCTTCTGGAAGAAGTTGATGATGATAAATGTCTGACAAGGTCAGACAAAGCCTGAGGTCAAATGCTAGATCTCATGTACAAGCTGATTCACCTTGAAATTCTGAAATAGATAATAATAAAGTCATTCTCACATAGTAGATAGGCATTAGGAGATAAATATATAAACATTTACAACTGGTATAGTAAAAACATACTCCAATGCCAGCTAACCACAGGATTAAGGTCCATGCAGTGAAAATTGCCATTCAGAGAAATGAGACTCCACTGACAAGAGTGTTTCCTTCCAACAGTCAGAACAGGATTCAAGAAGGAAGGGTGGCCGGGCATCCCCAGGAAGTGGATTGTTGGCAGGCTATATAACTGATCAAAAGATATTCACTAGCTTAAGGCCTGAGGGAGGTCTGTATCTTTTGTGTGTTTTGAAGAAGTGGTGACCATAGGCTTTGGTAATGATGGGTTTTCAGTTTTATTTGTAAAAATGTTAACGGGTTTTGGAGTTTGTTCAAAACTCTCTTTCATATAGATGCCCCATGGCAACTCCTTCCCTCTTTTTATGTTTTGGTTTTTTTTTGTTGTTGTTGTTGTTGTTTGGTTTTTAAATT
>CM053753.1:3297225-3316058 GCA_028658305.1 Pachyuromys duprasi | reverse complement strand
CTGTGTCCCTCCCCTAGTCCACTGATAGGGGAGTTTTCCTCACCTACTAACTGACCCTAGACTATCAGGTCTCATCAGGACTGTCTGGATCCTCTTTCTCAGTGGCCTCCTCAGGCCACTCCACCAGTGGGAGGTGATCAAAGAGCAGGCAACTGAGTTCATGCCAGAGACTGCCCCTCCTCCCCTTATGGAGACTGAGCTTGTTTTAAAGGAATTCATAGTTGGATTGTTTTAAGTTACACAAAATACCAGTGAGCTACTTTAATAATCCCAACACATATGCTATCCCATTTTTTCAGGGCAGGACCTAGCTTTTGAATTATGTGGCTGATCAATGAAATCATGCTTAGACCTATTCTTTCCTTTTTCCACACTCTTCCTAATTCAAAATCATTTTATCCAATTTTTACCCAGTACTCTACATGATGTATGTAACTACATCATTGGATTTCTACCAGAGCCAAACAGGGGGGGGAAAGCCCTGGGATTAAGCAGTTTTAAGTCTGATGGTTGCATGAACTGCCACATTGTCTTCCAAATGTTGGTCCCATGAACTTTGTATGTGTTCATTCTAGATTCCAAAGACTTCCATGACTTATTCTTTCATAATCTTTGGTAATATAATTACCCCAAATTTCCATATAATTTTATGGTACCATCGCATTCCCGGGATCATTGCTCAAGCTGCAAGCTTACCTTGCTAGAAACAGTTAGGCTCAATAAGATCTTTAAAAGCTCAGACTTCACTTGTGTACATTTCCATCAGCCTGCTGCTCCTCTCTGTACAGAAACTGGCAAATAACTCTGTTGTGCCAGTTTTCCAAAACCACATTTTTCCAGCAAGCTCTGGCAAATTAGATAATTACTAAGCAAAACAATACAATGCCTAACGTGATGCATTAACAGTTTCTAATGTTATTGAACCAAACGACAGGAGAGACACTCTGTTCTTCCTTGCTTGGCAGATGATTACTCTCTGCTGCAGCAATACTTCATGTGCATACTTCCAAGAAGACTCATGAATGCAAAGGTTCATTAAGGGAATGAGAGAATCGATTGTAAAATGGAAAAGGCCTGGTGAGGTCATATTTCAAAGAGATGAATATGGTACACTCCATTATGTTGTAATCAGCCTCTCTCTTTCATTCCACAAACTGTAATAGTTTATTCTAATTTTTTTAAATGGAAAAAGAATGTCTGTAGCCTCCTGACCACCTTCCTCCTAAAGCCAGGAAAGGAGTCCTGTGGATGTGAGCACCTTCAGCCTACGGGAACCATTGGCACCCACCAAACTTCACATTACTGGCCATTTTTCTCCTTAATAAGAAAAACATTCAAAGGCTACTATTATTGCTGCCCTGGCAAACTGCACTTAATAAATGGGACTTGCCCTGTACACGACACTTCCAACATCAATCAAGACTGAATTTTATTTCAATTTATTATGGTTGCTGTCCAAATGAAAAAATGCTTATATCGTAAAAATGTCTTGCAATATAAATGTGCCAATGATGTAATCACAGATTTCAGGCAAAAAAAAAAAAATCCTGATTTGGGTTAAACACTTGCCTATCCTTTCTCCTAAATTTTTCATTGAAGTTAAACATAACAAAATAATGGGACCATTAAGAGGTGATGCTGGTACGAAACAGAAGTCACACGTTAAATATTTTATATCTTTATGAGGGAGCTTTATTATATTTTCCTCTTTAAGAAGCGAGTTGATATCTCCAAATGATCTGGATAAATGACTTTAATTTCACTTTCATTGAAGGCTCATCTGCAATTTTTTTTTTCTCCAGGAAACGTCCATTCATCAGGAGTTCAGTCCCCTGCTTATTAATCTGGGATTTATCCTTGGCCACAGCTGTTGGCCTACAGACACTCCTTTGGGACCCCTCTTCTCCCACCAGGCTTTCATTCCCAGTGAGGGTGAGAAACAGATGTCAATAAATGCTTTTCACAATGGCAGCCATAACCATGTTTATATCTCTCGTGAATGATCAGTCCCTAAACTATTACCCAAACAGTCCCTGATCTCTCCAGAAGCTTCAATGTTTAGAAGATGGCTGTGTACCTGTCTCAGGCAGCTACGGTTGCTTTTTCAGATCTTCGGAAGGCAGAGTTCACCTATGGTGCTGCAAACCTCACCTCTTCGGAAGTAGGGCCAGCTTCGTGGGTTTGACAAGGATTGCAAACAAGGGCATGTTGTTTTAAAGCTCTGCTATTATGTTGGAATTCGTCCTGGTTTTCCAACAAAGGGCTCCTCAAATTAAATAGCCAATGGGGCTGCAGAGCAGGGTCTGAGACTCTTTACCCCAAACAAGATTCCTGGGTCATGCAACTGCTGCAGGTTGTGAAAGCACTCTTTGAAAGCTAATAGGTAGATGCTAAAATGTCTAATACATGATCTGCTGACTCACCTTCAAGGAAAAAAAAATGTTGGCAATAAGTTGCAAACTAAAGTTTTTCAGCAAAGGTCTCCCTTTTGGAATAAAATCAGAACACTTCCAAAACATAGATTCTCTGTCTTTCCCAGAATGCAGTGTGGGCCGTGGGAGTGGACAGTCACATTGCAACAACGAGGACAACTCATCAGTTGCTTAGATGGTTTCAGAGTAGGAAGCTACTCAGACTAATATCTCTACTGTGGATGAAGGAAGAATTCCTAAAATTAGGGCCAACTGGAATAAGAAATCAATGTACTAAATTATAAAACATTGAAATGCATAAGAAAAGTGCTTACTCAAAAAAATCTACCAAAACATTTTATTAACAGTCAAATATTGCACCTTCTAGTATTTATTCTGGACATGGTTGTTTTCTAAACAGTTCCGTGATCATTATATCATTACATCTGTGATCATTACATCATTCTATCTTAACGAAAATCATGATAATGATAAAAAAACAAGCCACTGTATCCCTGTACAGTATGCTCTGGAAGGAGTTGTCAAGACTATCAGGTGCCATCTCACTTTTTGAAAACATGCTGTGAGCCGGGATAGGAGACAGTAATGTCCAGTGATGCTGAGTTCAGAAGTGTCTCTGGACATCAGTCGCCCAAAAAGAGCACCTCAAACTGTGACCTTACCTTGACTGCCTGCACTCCAAAGGGGGGAAAATATATTTTCAAGATCATGTAACACCAGATAAACTATGTGCTCTATAGTCTTGATTTCCTCCATCTGTGTGATAAAGGTAGGTGGACTAACTTTTCAAAGTCTATTTTATTTTACTCGACTTTTAGGTGATAACTCTTGGAAGATAAGGTTCCACATAAATATGCTTTGAATGTAACAAATTTTTGCTTGACAATGTGAAATGTAAATTTACAAAGTAAAATGCTTAGAGTTTCTGTAACTTTGTTTATTTTCTGAGTTTTTGGTTAAGCAGCAATGTGTCAGACATTTTTTTTCCAGAAAAAGAAATTCAGTTTTATTTCTCAGAACATTGCATTCTCTAGAGGTAAGTCCCTTTAGTTTTAAAGCTACTTCAAAGACAGAGAGAGAGAGAGAAAGAAGATTCAGGAGAAAGACCATGTTGTCTATGGTTACATAGCTTCCAGTTGTAGCATTTGCAAGGAATTAAAACTTGGTCACTTAAAAGCAGTGAAACTTTAGTTAAAATAGAAATGGGATATTTTTACACCATAAATATTTCCCCCTCTGATAAAGCATAATTCAGAAAGAAGAAATTTCTTCTGTAAAACGTCATAACATCAACTATCCATAGTGTTCAAAATTAACAGCCCCAGCCTGAATGGTAGAGATCACCCCTAGGGCATCTCACTACATGTATTTATTTTACTGTTAGGGTTTTCAGCAAAGTTCATTTTGGTTGCATTTAATTGAGTTAAGCAGCTATGCCTAAGGTTAGAAATTATGAAATGATGGAGACAGACAACTCCCCAAAATGGCAATGCCCTGGCTTATGAAGGAGGACAGACAGGGCATGATGCTGGCTTCCCATGCTTATTTAATTAGCAGCAATCTAATTGAGATATAAGTGTCAGAGACAGACATCACTGATGCCAAATCAGACAGCTTCTGACTTCCAGCTGTTTCTAGGAGCTGTGCTTGTAAACTGTGGCTTCCCATTCAAACAAATCAAGATGTGTTAATTCGCCTGGCCAGTGGGTAGATGTGAAGGGTTAACTTCTGGGCAAGTTCAGCATGTACCTGAGTTCTATAATTCCATTTCTGTGAAGTATCAAATCTTGGAGGGAGATGGTAAGCAAAAACCTTACTGTTTCACTGTAGAAGAACATAGCACTGCCCTATCCCAACTTAATACTCATGGCATCCTATTCTAAATTGGAGAAATGTGGGAGAGGAAAAGGAATCCTGTTCTTTTTTTATGTTTTTGAGACATGGTCCAACTATATCCTGGCCTTGAACTCCACATCTCATACTTTCCATATTCCAAATGCTGGTAATAGAGTAGTGTAACATTTCAATTAACAGAATATTATTAGCCAGTCCTTTTTTTTTTTTAATTGTTGTAACTCATACAAAAAAAAAATTCACTGTTCCAAACATTGTAAAGTTCCTGCCCTAGGAGGTGCTATAGAACCGTCAGTACCCTTCACTTCCAAACTGAAACTCTGCACCCTTCACATAACTGCTGCCTTTCCACTCCACTTCATCTCATACCCAACAGTAACCTCTATTCCTGTCTCAGTAAATAGAATTCTACGGTCCAATCTGAGTAGAATCATGTGATATCCTTCTTTTGTGTCTCATGCTTATCACTTAGCTTAACTTAATCAAAAACTGAAGGTTTTTTCAGATGTTTATCTCCATTTAAAACTGAATACTACTTCCGTGTGCAACCTGTATTCTGTTGAGCCATCCATCCATGGATAGGTTTTTTGTTTGGTTTGGTTTTTGATTTTTTCCTACTTCTTGGCAATTGTGGCTAATATTGTCATGAATGGTAGTATACAAAGTCCTTTTATCACCTGCCTTCAACTCTTCTGAACATTTCTCTATTGGAATTACTGGATTATATTTTAGTTCTCTGTTTTGTGCTGGAACTCCTTTCTCATTTTTTATGTAACCCAAGATGAAGCACTGAATGCTCCCGTCAGCAGTGCTGAAGAGTCCCTGTCTTTCTGTATCTTACTGGCACTTGTTACTTTGGTTTTTTTGTTTTTGTTTTTCTCATCACAGCCATCTGAGCTTTACCACAACCTGCAGATTATCCAACACACACAGAACTGGAGAACTAGGTCCAGCTTTATTCCACTCAATAAATCAGCCACTTCTACTTAAAACCTGCCATGCCAACATGCCAGGATGGTTTAACTACCACACTATCTCCCCACAGGCTTTCACTCTCTTACCCTTGCTCCCTTCCAGGTTTACCTGGGCTACAGTGGGTCTGAGATAGAGTCTCCACCCTGCATACGCCAGTAAGTTCTCAGCCTTAGTCACTTGATTCTGTGAATGCAGCTGCAGAATCAGTCCTGGCTGGCAGAAAGAGGTTGAAATTAGGGGTTCAACCTGATAGATGCCTCTCTGCAGAGCCTTTTATATGTAGGTAATTTTTCATCTTTCTTATTCTAGAATGCTCTACCACCTTGTTCTCCCTGGCTTTCTCCAGTTCTCATAGGACAGAAATTTGTCTTTTCTTTATTATTCCTTATATCTATTCATAGGAACTTAATGGTATCTCCATATTTATTATCAACATTTCATTTAGCTGCAAAGAAGAATTCTGACAAAAGACACTTGTTTATGTGCTGACAGGAAAGAGTCTGAGTAAGAGTGCTACATTACCTGGATGTTGACTATGTGCTATAAAATGCAAATGTACTTCAAACAACACTACACAGTGTAGCTCATTACAAAGAGCTTTTATCTCTTTTCAGCTGGAGGTAGGAGACAGAAACACAGTGAGGCTAAGTAACTAAGACCGTTCAGCTAATGAGCAAAACTGAAAAAAAGTCCAGTGAACAGTCTGGGTGTTTAACTCATACCACCACCAACATCACAGCCCAAACGTTAGCCTGGTGTACAGGACAGTCCAATGAAAGGAGGCATGTCTGTAGATGGGAACTTCAAGATGAAACACAGAACATAGAATCCATAACTAACTTTTATACTTCTTGTCAGAACTTTCTGGACTATAAATCAAAATGTTAGGTTATGTTGGTCATTGCATTCTGGATAAACTTTGAATGTGTTAAGTTTTTGGCCATGTGTATTAGCCTGGTGCTTCCTTCACTCATAAGTATCTCAGAAGTGTTAGTTCAGCCCGAGTGTGTTATCCAGGGAGCTTCTTAACTCACAGATATTGTCCCATTTTTATTTGGATGCCAACTGGTTATTCCCTTATCATTACCTCTTCACAGATTCAGAAACAGAGGCTAATAGGTAGATTTAATCAAGGTCATATAGTCATTCAACGAGTACAACTAAAACTGCATGTGACTCTCTAGGACAGATTCAGGCATCCTGACTAACAATCTTTACTCACATTCCTGGGATACTGCCAAGTGTTTGGGAAATCAGCCTACACAAGTCAGGACAAGAAAGACACAGAATGGAGACCTGCTCCGTAACTGATTTCTTGAGCTGTCTTCATCTTTCCATTCATGTAGGTTTTCCTGTATCCTATGGGTGACACTTCAAGGTTAATGTCAGTTAGTCATTTGACAGTCATATTTTTCTATGGTGCTAGCCAAGAAACATATGAAACTTTGCTTGTTGGTAGTTTTTGATATTTTGAAACACTTTAACTATAAAAACACACATTTTGCAAATTAGAATGTATGCTTTAACTTAAGATACCTTTCAAATATATCTCTGTGTGCATATAAGTAAGCTAGGAGATGTAGTTATGTGTATAGAATTGTGTATAAGAGTGTGTATCAGAGTTTACAGAGATGGAGTAATCTGTGTCTAGGTGTATATAAGTGTTCAGGTGGATATAGACATCTAGGAGTGGGTATAGGTGTGTGTAGCTGTGTGTAGATCTGTGCGGAAGGAGTGGGGGATATAGGCGGGTATGGATATATATGTGGATATGGGGCTACCGTGCTGGGGTGTGTGTAGAGATGTGTGTGTACATATGTATGTAGGGAAAGGTAGGTATGTATAGATGTGTGTAGAAGTGTATGGGTATGTAAGAGTGAAGTGTAGATGTATGCAAACGGGTTTATGGATGTGGTGTGTTGGCAGGTTAAGATCTGGAAGTATAGTTATGGGATAGATGCCAACAGAAATATTTTTGGAAATAATTAAATGCATTTGGAGTGAAGGAATGAGACAATATTCAAGCAGCATTAAATACAAATTGAAGACAAAGTATTTCTAAGCAATGCATGCTTTGAAGATTTAGAAGCACTAAAATTGCCAGTGACTCATACCATATAATTTCATCAGCATAAAAACTCCTTTGGAAATAGTAAACTTAGGATGTTTTCTTGCTATTTCCTAAGGTAATTTTCTTCCCTTAAGGAGCATAAGGAAATAAAACACAAACACTGCAATGGCTGAAAGTTACAAAACCAAAGTCAAGATTGTCTTTCTTGCCTCCATTCATTGATGAGCAGCCCAGAGTTAAAGCCACAAGGCTAACTCTCACGTCAGTGAAAACTCAGTCTGGGAGCACACACTGCTGAAGAGCTGGCAGCTGTGGTCTGTGGCAATGGCACACTGTTCCACAGTGGCACCAGTCGATAAGGGGCAGGAAGGCAGCATGCAGTTTTGATCACTTGTGGGTGGGGGAGCACAGTGAGCCTAGAGGAGAACACACTGCCAGCACTTCCTGGCCTCTTCTAGTTGCAAAACTCCAGATAATTCTATTACCCAATTAGAGAAGGAAATTCACGTTATCAGGAGGAAATTAGTCTGACAGTGGCTGTTTTCCAGTTCAATAAGGTCAGAACTGTCAGTTACAAAGCTAGGTGAACTTAACTAAAATTGCAGGAAGTTGCAATTTAGGCATGAGGCCAAGACCCATGCAGGCTGTTACTGCAACCCAAAGAAGAGCTAAACTGCAGTCAGACCCTGCCCATATCCCACACACCCTCATTCTATCACCCTTCACATGATGAGTTTTGAACACACAAAATATACACTGGCTCAGCAGACACCTGCTAGTGGAGATCTCTGAACATCCACTGCCATGAAATACAGTCAGTGAATATATTCAGGATATCACAAATTCCCAGTGCAGCCCTGCCTAGTGAGACCTGGTTATCACCCCTTCACTGTGGATTAAGTTAGAACTTCAAGAAAACTGAAAGCATGGGTGATAGGTAATACACAGCATTTCAGCCAAGCCTTTCTTGTTCACAGCTGCTTAGTGCCAAAATACTATATACAACAAAACTTCAGAGCTGTGTATAATGCCAACTCCACCAGAAATACCTGCAGAAATTCACCTTTTTGACATCTGTTCTCAGTGGGATGCTGTAGCAACAAACAAATATATATATGAAACATTTGTCTCACATGAAGAACTACATAGCTATTGCCATCCTTATGGTAATTAATATGCTGCTCAGTGTGTAGCATCCATCCAACAGGCTTTGAGATTTGGACAAATGCTGTGTCTAGCTCTCTTAATATCCCCCTGTAATAACTATGGACTTCTCTGCCCTCCAAATGGAGACCCACAATAAGTCAAGCAGTAACAAGGGTGGGCATCATCACAACGATGAGCACTTAGGGACAGCAGGCTCTCATCCTGTCCTGGCCTCCATATCACACTGCCCTTGGCCCAAACTGGTGGCTTCTCCTCCTGCAAGTAGGCATGCCAATCTCATATTAAATAACTGCTAACCAGCCTATCCCATATAAGTACTACAAGCGAATAACCAACCCCAATCCCGGTGCCAATGGCATAGACAGATCACCAGGAAAACAAAGCATAAGCTTTAAGAGGTCATGATGTATCCTCTGCTGTAATATCAAGCAAGTCAGCTATGCAAGGTCTTGTGTTATTTCAGAACCTGCCTACAGGTGGCGTTTTGTTTGTTTGTTTGTTTGGGGTTTTTTTGGTTTGGGGGGTTTGTTTTGTTTTGTTTTTGTAGTGCTATGGATTGAACTCAAGGCCTCACAAATGCTATACAGGATCTTGACTCCCAAGCTATCTAACACCCCTCATACTGTTTTGGTGCAAATGAAAACAATTGTTTATTTCCTGCTGTCTCTGCTACCAATGCTTATGTGATACACATAAGCAAAACCTCTTATATGACCTCTCATAAAACAGTGATAACAACTTTCAAAGGGGAAGTGATGAAACTTAGGGAAGCAACCGGTAGCATTCACATGCACAGAGCCTGGCTCAGATTCAAACAGGAGTTGTGGGAGAGGCAAGCCCCAACTGGAGTTTAATCCTTCAGACCTTAACATATGGAAATTTTTTATTAAGGCAAGAGCTCATAGAGTATTATTTTCCATTGTGTCCGGCACATCCTTCAGTTTCTCCCAACTCTCCAAAAATGTTTGCCATAAATCTTTTCTTATGAAGAATAGTTAAGAGAAGAAATGTGATGTTAAGTCTTCTGCAATCTCCTTGTACACCTCTTATTTGTAATCGATGCCCCTTCCTTATGAAATCTGAGTCACAGGTGCCCAGAACACACAGAATTTTATACCTCCATGATATTAACTCAAAAAAGCAGGAATGGACAGAGAAGCAGAAGCCAATTGTCCTGAACTAAGAAACTTTCTTCAGCTACTGATACTAACATGTTACATAAAACACAAATCTCAGATATAAATGTGTCACCATGAAATCAGAGTTTGTGTATACAAACTTCCCAGAAGGAAACAGAATATTAAAAAAAAAAAAAAACCAAACAACTCAAAGCTGTTTGAGACCTCACAATCTACATACCAAGGGCACTAAAAGCTTAATACAGGATAGTAACTTCAAGTAACTCAAATACAAGTCTCTTTCACATTTTTGCCTTTGGCAGGCATCTCCATGTGAGAAGCAGCAGCTTCATCTTCCAGGGTGTATGGCTAAGGGGTGGGGCCAGTCATCGTGAGGCTTCGTTTCTGGAGGCCCTCATCCACTCAGGAGGAAGTAAGATAGTCTCACCTTTTCACACATCCACAGTATGCTGGGCATGGGGCTTGAATCTACTAAGGTGCATGCTGTCTACAGAGGGGCCATACATTGTCAAGCTACAACAGGGAACAGTATTTTACTGTCATGCTTGCCCTGTAGACAAGAATTGCCAAAGGCTAAGATAGGCTTGCTTAGCCATAGCTACCACTGATAACAGCAACTTGACAGAGCAAAAGGTTTCCATTAATGTGGAGAAAAGACATTTCTGGAATGTTCAAAGTCAGAAGCAACCTAGAATGCAGGTGCAGATAAAAAATGAGCAAATGAAGCAAAATTCACAGCCAACATCACCCTTGAAAATGTCCTAAGATATAATAGATTATATAAAAAATGGGTGGTAGGTAAGGCATTCAAACACAGTCTCACAGCATTGCTTAATCTATAGTCAATGTGCCCAGAACAAATGTTCACATGATGTGTCTTCACTGAGAAGAATATGGCCTCATGCTGCCCTCCGCAAGTCTAGCAGAAAGGCTTTCTAAGAACCACAGTTCTAATTCCAAGAGAATTGATTTTCAAGTTCTACAGTCTCTAACCTATATATCGTTAATGCCTTAAATCAGTGTTTACTGCCACTCAGGGCAGCTAATGCTGAGCCCTGACATCCATGCTGGAGATTCTGAGGGTTTTTTTCAGCTCAGACTTGAGGTTTAGGTCCATTTTGTTTCAACACTTTGTTAGTCACTCATGACTACACGACAGCACAGCATTCTAGAACACAATTTAAAAAAACACATTAAACAACTTGATGTAGAACTTACAGCCTTCTTAGAAAGAACAGTTTGAATAAGAATGGCCCCCACAGGTTCATATATTTGAATGGTTAGTCTCAAGCAGTGGTCAGAAAGATAAGGGGTGTGTCCTTTTTGAAGTAGGTGTGGCTGCATCAGGGAGGATTTTGAGGTTTCAAAAGACCATGCCATGTCCAGGCTCACGTTGCCTTTCTATGAGGATGCAGCTGTCAGCTGCTTTTCTGGTACCTGCCTGTATTCTCTCATGCTTTCCACCCTGATGGTCATGGACTAAACCTCTGAAACTCTAAGCCAACCAATTAAATGCTTCCTTTCGTAAGAGTTGCCTTGGTCATGGTGTCTGCCACAGCAGTACAACATTGACACTGGGGATTCTGCATCTGCAGCTGAGGTTTTCAGGGTTTGCAGTGCCTTAGAGTTCACCGGGCCCAACCTGAACTCAGATGCTTATGTTTCTGAATGACATCCTTGCTACTTGCCTCATTATCACCACCTGAGCAATTTGGGCATCTTTCAACCATTGAACAGTTCCTAAGCAACTGCTTCCTTACATTGCTCTTCTTTCTTCCCCTTGATCCTCCCTGGACCCTGTGAGGCCAGTAGTCCAGCTCTCTTCATAAAGACAGGATGGCCATACAGCAAATTTGCTCAGTGTGATTCTTCCCTACACACTCTTAGACATTCCCTCTTCCTCTCAAAGGGGTCCCATTTCTAAATTACATGGACAGCTGGTAGATGACCAGAGTTACATTCTGATCCAGTTAAAACTGTATTGGTCATGCAAGTATCTCCCATAAGTACTATTCCAGGTACCAGACTGCTCCCCTCCCTCCCCCCCCCCCGTCTAGAATATATAGTGTCTGTGTGGGTTTGGGGAAAAGGTGTCAGATGTCTTACCTGCTACTTGCTGGGAACACAATGCCTTAGTTCTGATTGTCATCCCACTGTGTGCATTCAGTTTAAATCTTACAATAATCCCAATTTCTGCTTCAGCAGAAACATCTGCATATCACCTACACTTCAAAATCAGATTCCCACAAATAATCTCTTATTGAGACGACAACAGGTAGCACTCAACCATTTGAGCATGATTAAATGCCATAGCTGTTGAATAAGGTCACTGAATCATGAATCAGATGTTTCATGATTTAAAAAAAAAACAAAACTAGAAAGATCACAATAGCTAAAAACTGAACACTGCCATGGAATTAGAAACATACTACTAAAATTAGAAGTCAAGCCCAAACCCACCTACATCACAGTTGTTTGTTGTTGGTGGTGGGTTTTTTTGCCATTACTGAAACATTCATGGGAAACACTGAACAATGAAAGTCAAGTTTGCAGCTGCTCTTTAGTATTTCCACAAATGTCCCATCTGTGGCTTAAGGAAACACCACATGTCTTTACCCTCAAACCAGGATGTAAGTCATACTGTGAGTAGAGCCATTCCATTGGACAAAGCATGAGGCCCAGCCTCCCAGCCCTCTCCACTAGAGCGTCCTCAGAGCTCCACAAACATGTCCTCCTGTCAGAAGACTCCACATGTGGGGTTCACAGGACACTGAAATTAACAGTTGGTAGAGCGTGTGGGCCACAAAACACTCACATGGACACCTGTTAGAGAGTTTCACTTTCCTTAATTTTTTTTACTAGAGCCTTTACACTTTTCTTGGCAGTCTATGAGGCTTACTGTAAATGATTACTGTGTTGCCTTAAACAAAACAGAATCATCAGTGCAGGCAGCCCGGACAGTGTGGGACCAGATGCTTCATCTCTTTAGACGGCAGCAAAATACAGCTGACAAGCCCGCACCACCTGGTTTGCTGCTGAAGATAATGGAAATTAAATAACCTCAAATGAGGAATTTGATATAATGATACAGAAATACAAATAAAATGTTAAAATACTAACAACTTACACAAAATCCATTGATTTCATTCCCTCAGATTACTATTTCTGTGATCAGAGTGTATTAGGGACGTGTTTGCTTGCCATGTGTTTTATTAACACTGTTTCTGACACCCAATTTGGAAATCAATGCTTATTTCATCATTTTTCTCTGAGGGGTTCTATTATTTACAATTGATTTAACAGGAATGAAAGGCTTACCATTAACAAGACCCTGCTGCTAACACTTCACAGATGAATTATTGAACTTCAAAAAGTGAATTAACTTAACCATTGCCAAGACTGATGGTTTGATGATATTTTGCACCAAGTCTAATGTGTTTGTAATTACAGTGTCAAAACAGCACTGTTTCTGCTTGCTCTCCTCTCTAGATTTCTTGGCTTCATACTATTCATTTGTTTCCTTCATAGACCACCACTCTGGGTTTAAAACTATTCCTGGCTGCCTTAAAATGCCTGGGAATGACTTTAAGTCTAGCTAAATATAACTCCAACTATGTATGACTCTTTATCCCTGAATATTAAATAAATATGCCTCATAAAAGCAACTTACGTTAAGAAAAATAGTAATTAAAATTATTTCACTTTGAAGTAGCAACTGCAGCAATCCAGATCCCATTGTCCATCTTGAGTAAATATGACTTTTAAAGCATGTGTCGCTGCTATATATTGTTTTAAAAGTTTCAGTGGAATGATGGAGTGGTCCTGGAACGCTCCACTACCCTCCATGCTAGGAGGAGCTCTCAGTACCACACCCAGTATCGGAAGAGAAACTATGAACTCATCTGCTTTTGTGTAAATAAGGCTGTATTTCCCAGACTTCATTTGACCACTTCTACTATATGCCAAAGTGGCCTGAATTCTGCCATGTTGGCATTCACCAACCAACCAGAGATTAGATTACATATATTATTTCCAGCCTTAATCACTTCCCTGGAGAGGATGGGAATTTCTAAACAAAAATGGGCTCTGTACAGAGTGTGAATATCTGCAGTCCAGGGAGTAAATGCACCTTTCCATAGGCTTGACCGTGCTTGGTCACTAAAAACAAAGCCTATTCCATTCTTCCCTAGCTAACAAATTGACTTAAAGTTAACATGTGGCTCTGTTTTCACAGATTGCAGTAAAATTAATATGTTTACTAAACTCTTTCCTACATCATGCTGCTGTAGCGTTTCAATTTCCACCTCTCACCTGCATTCTACCATCTATCCATATGTTCTCTCATTCTCTGGATATGATATAAAAATGCCTGTCTGTTCACTATTTGATTGCCCATTATTAATGATTGCATAAATACTATTCATAGCTTAATTATGTGGCATAAGATACACAGTTTTTTCAATACAATTTTATTTTGCTAGGGTAAAAAATCTGAAGCAAATATTTTGGCTCTGTGAATTTAATGCCATTAGTTCATTTATAAATTTTAAAGTTCAATTCCTCTCAATCCAAACAATTCAGAACATGTTCTCTATTTCATGACTCGTCCCAACTCCACTCCTGCGGCCCCATTTCCGGCAGTTTATACAGGATCTGTGTGACTGGCCCCTGTTCTTGCACTAGCTCTGGCTTTCTTCCAACTCCACTTTCCATCAGCATTCTGAAGGCGCCATCCTTTTCCTCTACCCTCTGCCTTTCTAAAGTTTGGTTTTTCATTATGAGTCTCAGATACATCCATGGAATCTTGTTTCCTTGATCAAAACATGCAGCATTGTTTCTTGATCCCTCAGGGTCTTAGAGTCCACTCTATCATCTATGCCTGCTAATTACTGGGCTCACTCAATCTAGAAACATGTCACTCATGTTCAAGTTGCTCTACTGAATTATTTGCGTTCTGAAACACTTAATAATTATCTTTATCTTCTTCTCAAGTTCTATTTACCAGATTCTGGGCCACCTGTGCCAAATGAATTATCAAACATTTTGATCATAGACTCTTCACATTGTTAAAAATGAGGTACAAAGGAGCTAAGGGTGATAGCAATAGTCCTACACCATAATAGGCATAAAAGAGTGAAAAATACTTACTTAAATATATTATATGCTAATGTACAGTTTTATAAAAAATACTTCAAAACAAAGTTGAGAATGACATTCATATTTTTGTTGTTTTTAATGTTTTTAATACAAGGCATTTGGAATTTCACATCTGCTTCTGTATTCAAATTTGGGGCTGTAGTTATCATTAGAGTCTTGGAAAGACTAGAGTTTCGATTTGCACTGATGCAGGCATGCGACTTCACAAGGCTTCTTCTGATATCATAGGAACCATACCCTCCTCTTCTGTGCCCTCACATCCCATGCTAAGAACCATCACAAATGCTAATGCTCTTCTCTTGTTTCCTGTCTTTTGTTCCACTTCTTTTCTTTAATGATTTGGCTCTTCAGTATGCTTCCTCAACTATTTAACTCTGTCCACAGTTTTGAAATTTTATATTTGTACAACTTCAAATTTCATGGAAGCATTATCTTCTTTTATTTCTTCAAATATATTTACTTGTTCACGTTCCCCAACTACAGTTTTCCTCTGCTATTCCCTGCATTTGGATTGCTTTTTCTATTTGTTTCCTCTGGGCATAGTCACATTCTCTTGGGCCTTCCTGAAGTGTCTAGTGCTCATACATATCTGGACCAATTTCACCAAACAAACAAATTAATAAAAACTCTGGAGTTCTTGAGCGTGTGCTTGACTCATTGAGAGCAACTAAAAATTCTAAAATGTTTTGAGCAGTAAGCATTGGTAAGTTGTCACAAAAACAGTTAACACTGGAGAAAAACTATCAGAAAGGCAGTTCTGCAATGCTGAGCAGGCATCGCAGTGCTGTGACTTCCAAGAGTTTGTGCTTTGTTTTAGCTCGGGAGGCTGTGTGGAGCACAGAAGGAAGAAGGCAAAGCCTAGGAACCTCACAAGCCTGAGTGTAACTGAACACTCAAACCAAAACCTAACAGGAGCTGCAAGGAAACCCATTTGCTTGGAATCTTGGTGTAACATGAAGGAAAAAAGCATCACACTGTGTGCCTCTTCTGACAGGGTCTCATGCAGGCCACTGTTGAAGAGTGAGAAGGTAAAGATTTAACCTGATTGAAGACTGATAACTTCTGGTTAAAAAGCAGTATGTTTGCATACTCACACAAGATGGAAGCCAATTTTAATTCAAGGACTGAAGAGTACCACTAATTAGATCCCAAGATATTTAAGTCCACTGTGGAGAAAAATTATGAAATAGAAAAGAAAACTGTCATGAATGTACATGGATGTAACACATGGCAGAAACCCTACATTTGTAGTGGTCAGAATACAAGCATTCTCATAGTTCTAAGTAGTGGGAAATGAAAGAGATTATACAAATGAACAAAGAGATTTTAAAAAAATCAAATGGAAGAAAAATGTCTTCAACTGGGCCCTCCATGAAGAAATAACAGTTTTTGTTTTATTTTGCAGAGGAAACCCATAGTTTATGCCTTCAGGAACTCCCTAAAAAGAGATGTATGCAGATCACTCTGAAACAGTGCTTTTCAGCCTAGAAATCATGGGGCGATCTGAAAATACGGAAAACTCCAAATGCTGAGCCCGTCTGAAGAGATAGGGGCCATTTTTCTCATTGCCCCTTTATGCCTGCTGGGCCAGATTCTACATAGAGATGGGGACACTGTGACAGAGCATACAGCGGCCCCTGACACCCAAGAATTTTTGGCCCCAAATATCCATGGGTTGACATTTGAAACATCTGCTATAATTCTCAGGAACACATCATTGCAGAATCCCTACACATCTTTATTTCCTATGCCACATGAGGACCATCCAACCAAGACATTTTACCAGATATGGAAGAATGTGTGTGACATGAAAGGTAGGAAGCCAACACAACCCAAAACTTCAAGAGAAAAGCAACTTGAAAACATACCAACCAGGAAGAAGAAAAGTCCAATGTACTATGTGTCATGTAAGTGAAGCAATGAATGTTCAGAAAGTTTCTTTTTTTTCTAAAGATTTATTTATTATATATACAATGTTTTGTCTACATGTATACCTGCACTCCAAAAGAGAGTACCAGATCTCATTATAGATGGTTGTGAGCCACCGTGTGGTTGCTGGGAATTGAACTCAGATCCTCTGGAAGAGCAGTCAGTGCTCTTAACCTCTGAGCCATCTCTCCAGCCTGAAAGTTTCTTTAAAACCAGGTCAAAATTCCATACCTGGTGGCACATGGCAGTAATACTAGCCCTTGGGAGGTGGGTACAGGAGGTCTGGAACTCAAGGTTATTTTTGGCTACATAGTGAGTCTGAGGCCAGTCAAGGTTTCATGAGACCCTGCCTCAAAGTAAAGAAACACTAACAATAACAAGACAAGAGCAAAGGTCTCTTGCCATTCTGAAAAGAATATCACTTCTTTTGTTGGGGCTCAGAGGAAATCAGGAATTTGAAGCCCCTCTTGTTAACCATGGTTTCATCATATCCCTCCTTCTAGGTGATGGCACCCAGTGTTTCAGCTCTTACTGTATCTAAGTCTTTCCAAATAAACCAAGATGTTTTCTTTGTACAGTTTCAGCCAATTCTCTTCTTCTGGGCCACACCTAGATTTCACTTTAAAATGTACATGGTATTTTCTATTACTATTTTTAGCACTTTAGAACAATTACAGGTTATAATTAAAGGATTATGAAGTCAAGTCCATCCCTATGGAGTGTCCATTTAAACCAAAGCAAAGAATGTTTCTTTGCAAAGTTACACAGGTATTGTGTATATATATAAAAAAAGATTAAACCACTATTCTCCAAATTTAGGGGATTACAATAAAAATGAGAGGAAACATGCATCTGACAACTGTGCTGAATTTAAATTTGCGCTCTTAGTTCACAGTCCTACTCTTGTTAATATTCAAAACTGTCAAAGAGATTACCTGAAAGACAATTCTCATACCTAAGACTGTGAATATTTTGCTTTTGAGTATGTGTATGCCTGAGAGTGACAGTAAAATTCTGATTTTTCAATCTACCCATAGTAGTAAATATTGGTAAAATGGCACCATTTAAATTTTATCTTCATGCACTGTATTTCTATGTGAAGAGATATAGGTTCAGGCATGGTACTGTAAACTGCTTACTCGCCAGTGCTGAAATTTTCAGCAATGGATATAGTTATGAAATTGTAACAACAGTGAAAGCCTTGGCTATTCTCCAAGAGAATTGTGGGAGTAATATCAGCAGTTTATAACAGCAAAACCTATTCCCAGTGTATTATGTATTAAAGTTGAAAATACTGAATTTTGGCTAAGTAATTTGTTCACACACTCAAACATTTCGTCTTGAGTATGCTCCCTAAGAGTGAGTTACTCAGTCTCCTACCTTCATGCCATTATAAATTATTTTCATCAGATATAGCCAATAACGATAATTGCATTAAAAGGAAGAACTACCTTTTCTTTATAGGAAGATGAGAGATAAATAGATTTAATTGTTGCAAGCTGTATACACCAATGTATGATGAAACAACCAATGTGCCTTCTTCCAATACATTTGTTAATCACAGCAGGAAACATTTACCTTGAAAGAACCGGAAACCCCTTCAGTGACCTATGCGTGTTCTCATAAATGAGACAAGACAATATTGTGAATTCCTAGAAGAGTAAGTATATTGCATAAAAAGTAAGATTTCAGTGAGGTTAGCAAATTTTGATTTGTTAGGTTCACTTCTAAGGTTGTCATTAAAAAGGACATGAGAGGCTAAAAAGTGAAAGAGGTATAACAAAAAAATAGGAAGGTAAAAGAATATATAAAGAGATATAAAATATTCTGGAAATAAACTCAAAACAGTGACTGTATCAACAGAAATGAAGTAATTTAAAAATAAATGATATTTTAAAAGTCCAGTTAGATGACATTTATCCCTAAATCTTGTCTAAAATAACTAATAAAAAAGGCAAAATAATACAGATTCAATGCAATCCTGATCAAAATACCTTCACAATTCTTCATAGACCTTGAAAGAAAAATACTCAACTTCATATGGAGAAACAAAAACCAAGAATCTCCAAAACAATCCTCTACAACAACAGATCATCTGGAGGTATCTCC
>CM053753.1:3230022-3296725 GCA_028658305.1 Pachyuromys duprasi | reverse complement strand
AAAAAACACAAATAAATAAAAAAAGGCAAAATAAGATTGAATATATAAAGGTAGGAAAGTAAACGAGTCAAAGCCTAATCACAATGATGTAAGCTGCTGCATTAACAAACCTCACCAACAGTTGCTATAAAGAATCCCAGGTTAAGCATTACCACATAAAGATAATTCAAGCTGTAAACTTAACCATCACTATTAACATGGCTGAAATAGTTAAATCATATTATATGTGATTCACAAATTCACAAAATACAGTGTGTGAGTAAAATAAAAGAATATATGTCCATGTCTCTGACAGGAACTGATTGGCCTGCTCTTTGATCACCTCCCCCTGAGTGGGGAGCAGCTTTTCCAGGCCACAGAGGAAGACAATTCAGCCAGTCCTGATGAGACCTGAGAATCAGAGGGAAGGGGAGGAGGACCTCCCTTATCAGTGGACTGTGGGAGAGGCATGGGTAGGGAAGAGGGAGGGAGGTTGGGATTGGGAGGGGAGGAAGGAGGGTGCTACAGGGGGGATATGAAGTGAATAAACTGTAATTAATAAAAATAATTTAAAAAGAATATATGTCCTTAGGGTTCCAACAAACATGTCTTAGAAATTAGTAGGTGGATAAAAAGTCCTAGCAATGAAGGACACAATTCATAGGCTAAATTTAATAAATATCTGAAGCCTCAAATAGGCCACACTTCATACCAACACAAAACACTGCAGACTTAATCACATAGTGGGCCAAAAAATGTCTCAACCATCAAAAAGGACATATCACTCTATTCCATCAATATCTATGCAATTTAAACTACACTTAGATATTTTGAAATTCACCTAACCAACTGTCCTAAAGACAACATGTAATATGAATTGCATTGAAAGCATTAATACCTATCTCAAAACACATGTGATGATATAGTCAGGTAAGAAAGATTCATAACTGTGTATTCTTTGGACATGTGTAGCTGATCTATCCATTTCCCATTTCTACACAAGGCCTATTTCTACCATGCACAATACATTGGCATTTATCTTGACCACATGCAAAAAATGAGACAGTCCAGATGTTCTTGTCCCACAGTCCAGACAGTCAGTACTTTGTCTCCCTGGAACTAGTTACTTTGATAGGTTGAGGTACTGATACTAAAGTTGGGTTTAAAGGATGAAGATATATTAAGATTGGAGTGGGTATAAGGACTGGCCTTGAAGAACAGAAGAGCCATTCATTCAGAAGACAAACCCCAGAGACAGGAATGTTTCAGAGCTGCAAGTACCCCTGTCCAGTACTGGGGAAGTGGACAATAAAACAGCAAGCAGCATATGAGATGAGAAGCAAGGGGCAGACCCATGAGAAGGTCCACATGTCAGCCTAACGCTGTGAGTTGATTCTGGGGTTCAGATCACGATGGAGCAGTGTGCATAGAATTACCTGTGGGAATCAGGACCACATGTGTGCTGAGAAGTTCTACCATCTGCAAGCAGCTTAGCAAGAAGAAAAAGATCGGCTTAATGGTCACAGTACAGTATAAAAATAAAAGTTTCACAAGAACTTGAAGGGACAAACAGAGATGACGTGCCTCAGGGTATGAGACAGGTCAAATTCATGAGAGCCTCAGTGCAGCAAACCAAACCCAGTCCATGCAGTAGAGGCCAAGTTAGCATTCAATGGGGCAGCACAGGCCCCCTGCCGCTCAATGCTAACACAGATTTTAACTGTTCTTTATGTACACTCAGGCTGGTTAATGCTAACACAGATTTTAACTGTTCTTTATGTACACTCAGGCTGGTCAATGCTAACACAGATTTTAACTGTTCTTTATGTACACTCAGGCTGGTCAATGCTAACACAGATTTTAACTGTTCTTTATTTTCACTCAGGCTGGTTTGGTTTTAGAATCATATAACTGTTAGCAGAGGAGGATTATATATGGTTTTACATTTACATATATTGAAAGTAATATAATAAATATAATAATACAAATAAAGTAAGCCAGAGTCAGAGAGTAAATATTTGATATTTGAAAGCCACATAATAACTTCTTGCAAACAAAGGAACAATTGGCGTGGCTTTTTTCCAGCAAATCTTGCAGGTAGAATGGCTAACAGGCTACAGTCCATAGATGTCTGAGCTGAGCTGTTGATGTCAGGACTAACTACAGACAGACAATGAAGTGGAATGAGCTGAAGTGTGCGTAAAGCTTGAGTGTGACATGGCAGGTTTGAAATAGAAAGGGCAAGTTCCCCCATTAAAGATCTGATTTCTAGAGCCTGAAAGAAACATCAGGGATGAAGACATTAATTCTGCTTTAAGTGGTAGAATAAGATGTGTGCTTAAGAATTTCATGCCAGCCCCACTGCCCACAAAGCACAAAGCTGATGAGACAGGAAGATGGCCAGGGGAGAATGCCAGCCTCCCATCAATGCTGCCCAGAGAAAGGAAAAGACATCAACACCAAAGAATCAAGTGGAAGAGAGACAAGCCGACAGACAGAGTTAGGCTGTCAGAGACAATGGGGCTGCCCAGCCCTGAAGCACTGCAAGAACTGGATGTGGCTTATATAGCTTATAAGGACACCCCCAAAGGCTTAGCACACTAAGGTAGGATATGGGTGAAGTTAAATCAGACAGTGAAAGGAGGAGAAAGGCCTCAATGAATCTTGCATTTCTTAGCTTATGTCAAAAAGATAGCCGTGGGCAGAAACAGACTGCAGATGGCAGAGACATAGGGGTAACTTGAGGGCTTGAGATAAGGAACTGAGATGGGGCAGTAGACATGTCAGTGGAGGGACCAGGCTTGAGCAAGAGGCTGCTACCGATGTTCCTCAGGTATGCACAAGCAATGGAGACACAGTTGTCTCCACTTGGCTAAGCTCATCTTCTTTTCTTTTTATGACTTTATCAACAAAGAGGAGATGAATTTATCAAACAAGGGGACTGGAAAGTAGTGCAAAAGCCAGGTTTCTGTTTGAAGGTCAAACCGTCACCAGTGTAGAGTGGATTTCCCCTGTCAATGAAGATCAGTGGTGTCTTCTAATGCAGTGGACAGACACACAGGATGGACACATGGCAAACTACACTACACAGTCTCTGGCGTCTTGTAGAAACTTCCTTCCCTCGCCCAGCTTATTATATTCATGTTATTTCTGACTTTCCAGAAAGATGTGTTTTTTTCCTAACTGTCAGGAAAATGATATCCCCCTCTACAGGTCCATAACACTAAGTGACCATTAAACCATCACATTTAAGGACTGTTTCTCCAGACACAGGCTTTAAGAGTGCACACCAGATCCCAGTTTAACTATTGGTATTTTATACACACACACAAAAAATCATTGAAGAGCTGGCATGAATTCCTCTGATTTTTAAAATTACCTGTGGCTGCTGAGCTGGGTTGCTTGAAGTTAAATCATGGGAGGAACTGCTGCACAGACCCCTGGGAATGTTTCATGTGCAAACCAGTAAGACAAGGTGTCTGAGGCTTCTGATGCTGGCATATGGCTGCCATAAATCCAACCCCTCAATATCCCTGCCGTTCACTGTTTCCACCCCTCAAGCAAGGCTGATTCCTGGCCATCCCTGCCTGTGCATCCCTTCCAAACTGTTTATCCCATAAGACTCAGTCTTAATACCTCTGGGCCTTTCTAACACTTCACCCCTTGCTTCAGTTCCCCTAGCCACACTTGGAATCTATTCCCTGCAACTAAGATTGATGTCCACCTCCTAAGGACAAGTGCTTTGGGTTACTCATAGTACAAGCAAAAAGGGGCTCTTACCTCTACTTTAACCCAGTAATGCCTAGCTGATTAACCATGGGTAGCTTATTTAACCTCTCTGGCTATGCATGCCTTGAAGGATGAAAAGCCATTCCACTATGATTCTATAATTCCTCCTTTGTTCATTTTGGACACTGTTTGAAAGATAAGGTCTCACCCAAGCTGACCTCAAACTCATGGCAACCCACCACGACTTCTGCCTCAGTCTCACAAAAAACTACAGACGACCATACCTCTATAAGAAGACTGAAAACCCGCCCAAGCCAAGCTATGGGTGGCATGTGTCAGGGGGAGGAGTATTTTTTCTTTACCTCTCTCATCTGCAGCATGCCCAGCACAACCATGAAGATGGGTAGTGCTGCCTATAAAGCAGAAGCTCTGCTTCCCACTCTTAAATATTGGTAAACATCCTTAGGCCACAACTTCAAATTTGCCACCACAACAGAAGTCATCAAGGACAGGTCATCAAGAGTTGCTAACCAAACATGAGGGGGAGTCTATCAAATTGGTTTTTTGGCACACCCTGGCAGGCCTTACAGGGACTCATAGGAAAAAAACTGCTAACAAGAAAACTTTCTTCATGGGCTCAAATTTTCTCACAGTTGAACCAGTAAGCTTTGCAGAGGCCCCAGGGTAGTGTTACTATAGCAGCTTGCATACAAAGGCAGAGTCTCGAACTCAGCTCCGTTCTAGGAAGCCAAACACTACATGCCCTGAAAAAGCCAATGCTAAGGAAATGTTGTTTGGGGGAAATTATTTTGTAATTAAAAAAAAGGCTCACTAACATGAAGTTATTTTAAATAGAGCAACATGTGGGAAGTATGTAACTTGCTCTCCATGTTAATTTGGACTCAGGCAGAGCTTTCACAACTCATTCCTCATTAGTCCAGAGGGCATTAAGAATTGCTAGAATTGCTGGTGAAAAAAACCTAAATAGATAAATAAGAAAAGAGTTAAAGTTTAATTTCAGAAAAGCAACAAATACATCTTTAGAATACATTTATGTGCTACCTGATCTTTGGAGCATACCATCAGGTGTAGCTTAGCAACTAAAATAGTGGGAAGGAATTCTCTCTGCAGTTTTGCTGTGTTTCCTCTACCAAATAAATCAATTTAAAGCATATTTCCCATTTTGAATGCACTTCTCCCATCATTTTAATGTGAAAAAAGGATGAGATTCATGGTAACTAATCCAATTGCTTTCTCAAGACACAGGCTCCTGAAATGTTGCCCATTTCTGACCTCTTGACCTCACAGAGGGGAAATTAAGGCAGAGAACCTAGCCCTTCAAACTATTGTCAATGTAAGACATGGTAAAATGCAATCTTTGCAGTTCCCTAAGGCAAACAAGAAAGAGCCAAGTAACCAGAGTTACATGATAAAGGGTGGTTTGCTTCCAAAGACTGAAAGTGACTTTAAACAGAGTCACTGAGACACTCTGGGTCACAGAATGATGTGGAAGAGACAAGCTAAGCAAATGACACATAGATCACTGGGTTTGGAGACACAACTACTCTAACAAACATGATAGTGGACAATACCACATCTTCCTTGGGGTTGGTTTTAACACACAATGGATAGTGAAATTTCTTTATTTCTTACTATTATTGATTGGCTTAAGCAAATCAAAGAAAAATTAGAGGGATTTATTGTTTATTTGTTTGTGCCAAGACACCTATGTGGAAGTCAGAAGATAACTTGAGCAAATGGGTTGTTTCCTCCTAACATGTGGGTCCTGGGTATTGAACTTTACCTTCTGAGCTATCTTGGTGGCCCAAGAATTAGTTATTTCTGAGTACTGTCCTGAGTATTCAACCCATGATGCCTCACTGTCAGCATGCCATGAGTGGGGAGATAGCCTAGCCCATTCTGACAAATTATTCATTTTCACACTTGAAATTTCCGCTAATAGAAAACTTCAATTAATTCAAGAGGGAGCAGGATTAAAATATATGTAAAGAATGAAGATTCTTATATAGTATACATAGTCACAAAATACCTGTGGAAGCTAGATTATGAATCCATTTCTAGTTTCCACCTAAGAAGACTGAGATTCTGATGGAAGAGGCATTAACTTTTCTGTTTATTGCTTATGATGTATAGTATGCCCTATGAGCAATGTAAAGGGCTAAGTTGGAAGCTCAGAAATATGAACACACATAACCTCTGTAAGGTGGACCAATGGTGTTTATCACAAGTTCAGAGAACAAGTGTTCGTTTTACTTTACAGAAGATGACAGTCAGGCCATTAAAATCACAGATGCTGAAGGACAAGTACAAGCATCAAATCTGCACATGAGGTCCATTCATTGTTCATTCATTCTTTCTCCTCTCTCTTGCCAGCTACTTCCTGCACCTTTGCCTACCTATCAAACTGACTGCTACCATTTTTTAAACTTGCCAGGCACACACCTATCCAAACACACATACAGACAGAGAGACAGAGAGACAGAGACAGAGACAGCCCCTACATTGTGTCTTCTCCTATCCAAGTACTAACAAGATCAGATTCTGCTTAGCTTTGGGATCTGAGAAGAAGGGTATGTTCAAGGTGACATACCATGGACACATGTTTCTTTTCCATGTCTGAATCACAGACTTAGTGACCTGTCCCACAGGTCAGTCAAATGAAAACCTAAGAAAGGGGGTGAGAATGGGGTGGAACAAGAGACTTGAAGAATGAAGACAAGACAAAATTCTAATCAAGTCTCGTTTAATGACCTTTAGGTTACAGCTTATAAGGGTAAGAATGGGCAATTCAGGGGAAGGAACTAGTTTCAGGAACTAATTTCAATGAAAGCCACAAAGCAGGATATTCTCTAAGCGGGAGGCAAGTTCTCATGCCATACCTGCCAAATCTAAACAGTTGAGCACACATCTAAAGAACAAAGAGCACCTGCGGTCCAGGGGAGAAAAATCACCGTGTCGTGCTAAGCATCTGTGCTTCATGGATTCCAAGCAGGCTAGAATCAAGCAGCCATTTCATGGCTCCACACAGCTTAGTCTTCTCACTTCCTTTAGTCTCAAACAGGTATCACTTCTCAGAGCCATCTCAGGACCAATCACGTGGAATCATGCCCCACTTACCCTTTCTTTTCCCCTAACCCATCCTTCTGGATTACAATGAGCAAGCCGCAAAGACACCAAGTTCTAAATCTTATGTTCCTTGCTTGATTCATTCAGAGTTGCTTCCTTATACAAATACACTCCTTCAGTGTTGTGAGCAATGTAGTTCTCAAAGCCGAACGGCATCATGATCTCTAGAACAATTTTGATTAGAGTCCTACTTCCCACTCATAGAACCTGACAGACATGACGCTAAGGGAGCGGGTCACCCGTTCACTAGCACAGTCTTGTTATAAGACACTAGTTTTCATCAGGGATCAGTTTGCAGCCTCATTCCTCTAAAGACCAGTTCATAATATCTGGACATTGCACATCTGTGTCATACATTGAGGCAGAAATATTGTGGACGGTTTGTTTTCGTGTTTGCCATTTAGGCAGCACAGATGAGAAGCCTTCTAATCCTACTGAACATTCAGCTCAGTAACTACCAACCAAAATACTGTGATGAGTAGCCGGCACCAAACAGTTTGCCTGGGGGATGCTTGGATTACACCAGTCCCGTGCCACAGAAACTGACAAATGCAAGTATCCTTCATTCATTTTCTATTTATTGGTCACCTGTCATAAAATTCCCATTTTTAAGTGGAAAAGCATCTGTGTATGTGTGTATGTGTGTCTGTCACACTTTCTCCATCTCTCTCTTTCTATCTCTGTCTCTGTGTATATACGTTTGGGGCTCACTGTAACCCAAGTTGCCCTTTGAGTACTTTATCATGCTCCTACCACAGCCTCCCTAGCACTTGGATTATGGGCCCAGCTCTCTGCTCTTCAACCCTAGTACGGGTGTATTCAGGTCCAGCTCTCTGTCCTTCATCTTGGGCTGGAGAAGATGAAGCTCTTCATCTTAGATCTTCACACAACTGAGAATCCACATGGCCTGACTGCACTTGTGCTTCTGTAGCCATGCCTCACACACCTGTTCTCCTTCATGAAAAATCTTACAGGTGTTGCCAATGATATCTTCTGACATATTCTAAAGCAATAGTCAAGTCAGTTCTTTTTATCCTGTGCCCTATGCCTGAAAGGAAACAGCTGATCTCTATAAATCAAGCATGTCTGCTAGCTTTCATTCAATTGCCCCATTTAGGACAGGCACTTAAGGAAGAGCTGGAGAAGGGCACTTTTAATAGCCACCATGGAGACTCTCCGTCTTAAAGATTCCTCTTTACTCATGTGGACTCATTGATTTCTAGTTATAGGGGAACTCTGCTGTTTCCAGATGTCAGCGTCCTCTGCCCTGCCATGCTGCAGGTTTCAGTGGCAGTGTTAAGTCTTGCTGTCCTATAAACTAGACTTCCTCCATGAATTTAATAAGGTGAGGAATCCCATGATGTTACACAGACCAGCCCATCTCACAAAGTTATGGAACCATCTTCCTCGTCTCAAAATAGTGAAAATCTGCATGGGAAGGATGAAAATCTTGAAAAATAAGGAAGATTCACTCTGCAGAAGATAATACCATGGGAAGTATAACTTACACACTATAGAATTTACCTGTTTAACTATATAATTCAGTGAATTTAGAATAATACAGTTATCAACATTACCCGTACTCTCAAGAGACACCTTATCTTTAGCCTCTATCAAACACTAATCAAGTTCCTGGCTTATCTATAAATTAGACCTTTCAAAGAATTACACATAATGCAGCCCAGCAATATTTTGTCTTTGTGTCTGGTACTTTTGTTTCCCAGGATGCTTGAGGGTCACGTATGTCACAAACTGTCAGCACTTTGTTCTTTCTTGCTGCCAAACGGCATTCACTGCATGGGTGCAGTACAGTTTGGCCACTCAGGAGTGAGAGCCTTTGATTTTATTTTGCCACTATATATAATGTGTCCATAAACATTTGTGAAGCCATGCCAGGGACATATTTTCCTTTCTCTTGATCACAGAATCCTTGAAGTAGACATTCTAGGTCACATGGTAAATCTGTGTTGAACATTTACAGGAAACTCCAAACCGCCTTTGAAAGTGCCTCTACCATGTCACACAGTTCCACTGGCACTGCAGAAAGCTCTGCTTTCTTCACACCTTCCCAACATCTGCTTTGCCTCTTGTTGACCTGAGCTATGCATGGCCCATTCTTAGTGTTGAAATATTTGAAAGTGTTCCCAGGCTTTCAGCACATATGTAAAACTACACCCAATGGGAGGGGTGTGTGGTGGGGGAGAGGGGCAGAAGGGAGTTTGAGGTCTGAGCAGTATTGATCAAATACATTTTGATAAATATATAAAATTCTCAAAGAATTAATAAATAACCCTTATATTTTCAAAACACACCTGTCATTTTTGAGAACATACTCTTTTCTCTTTCATACCCTTTAAATGTTTACTGTTAGTCGGGGCTAGGGGTGTAGCTCCATGGTAGAATGTTCACTTGCCATGTATGAGGACCTGAGTTTGAACTCTGAGGCAGGCAGGCAGAAAGGCAGGAAGGGAGGAAGGAAGAAAGGAAGGAAGGAAGGGGGAAGGAAGGATAACAAAGAAAGAGGAAGCCAAGAAGGGTGGAGAAAGCCAGCCAGCCTGCTGTATCAATATAGCAAGATCTCTGGTGGGAAAAATCATGCAGCGGATGGTGACAATACTCTTCTTCCAGAGTGTTCAAGTTTAGTTTCCAACATAGCAAGATTTCACCCATAATTTATAAATAAAACAAAATTTCAATGCAAGAGCCATTAATGGCGAGACAGACACATCTAAACTTCAAATGTAGTTCTGCGTCTAAACCTCAAATGTAGTACTGCATCTAAACTTCAAATGTAGTACTGCATCTAAACTTGGCCAGCGCACTTCCCTCACAGCTTCAAAAGTGGACTGGGCCAAAGTTGAATCTTGGTGCTTCTAGAAACTATGCAGCTTCTAGAAACTATGCATTTCCTTTAGAAGAAACTGGGCTAGTATTCTATAGAACACTTACACCTTGACATTTTATCTTCAAATGTCAAATCTCACCCTTGTAGTTTTGATCAGGATTTAGACAGCAAGACATTAATGACAATCAAAAGTCAAATGGAACATTCCCCATAGCATTGAAAATACTGAATGATTCTTATTAATCATCCAGAATACTTTTCTACAACCCAAAAGACATAAATTCTGCCTACTGCAGCTGTTCATGTGTGAGTCTCAGAAACATTTATCTTATTGCCAACTTATGAGGTCCCAAATAATCCTGATGCTAGAAGTGCTGGCAGAAGGTAGCCCTAGGCAGGAGGCAACTCACCCAGCTGACCATCAAGCTCCAGCTAACTGCTTTCTTGTGCAACAACTTTTGACCACCGACCATTGTCCTGCCAGCCCACGATGTCACCTGACTCCTGCCTACCACTCAGAAAGCCATCCTATTCACCAAGGCTCAGGTCTAGCCTTTGCCCCGGAGTCTCAACATAGTCTTACAAGGCTCACCACTTCCCCTCACAGTCATTCTCTACCATTTGACAGGCATGATTGCTAATGAACATTTGCTTTCATGTTTCATTTAGAGTTCCTGGTGGCATACATCTTTGCCATTCATCTGGCAGCGACAGGATTCTTGGGAGCTAGTTAGAGATGCAGAATACTAGTCCTTGCTCTGACAGCTCAGCAGACCTGCAGTTGAATCTGCCCAGCTGATTCCGAAGCACTAAGTTCTTAGACTCCCATATCACCCTCGCCAGTCTCACCACCTATCTGAGCACCCGCACTGTCCGAAGGAGCCTTCAGGATATCTGGCAGGGAAACCACTTACTGCCGTCTCTCTCCACAATCCATCCATGAGCCACTGCCTTTCAGAAAATCTTTTGACTTTATCAACCTGTGAGGAAGAATGTTCATTCTTATCTGCTTTATTTCTGGGTTCACGTGTTGAACAGTCCCATCCTGTTGGATGCAGGCTTACCCATACAGCTTGTTTGAGCCAATAACATGCAAAATAAAAGTGATGTGTCTTAGCAGAAGCGTCTGGTTGGTCATTTCATCCTTTCTCCCACTTCCCTCTCCCCCTCCTCCTCACTCTTCTCCTTTCTCTCTCTCCATCAGCCTGGCAGGGACCCAGATCCAAGAGGTTCTGTTGCTGAAATTCCACAGGACAGCATAGAGCAGAAACAGGTGTGAGCAGAAGCCTGTGAAACTTTTGAAAGCCGCAGAGATTTGGTGTCCTAGTTTTATTTCAATTTCTGAGCTAAAACACTCTGACAAAAAGCAACTAAATGGATACAGGATTTGTTTTAACCAACAGTCCATTCTTGCAAGGAAGTGAAAGCAGCGGGACTTGAAGGAGCAAAATGCATTGTAATGAGTAGAGAGAAATGAATCATGCAAGCTTACTACTCTGCTCACTTTCTCCACTGCTTTATAGTCCAGGACCTAAATACAGGGAATGGAGCCACCTGTAGTGAGAATTGTGTAATTTTGGTTTCTTTTAAAAACACAGATATAGTATGGGGCTACATTTTCATTTTAACCCCAGGTGAAGCGATATGGGCTGCTTCACAGCAGCTGACTATGATTTGCCTCATGCTCTGGCAAAGGCATGGTTTTGCCAGTTGCAGATAGTTTCTGTGAGTGTATGACATTTGGAATTCCGGGAACTTTTCAGATCCTAGGGCCTTGAGAGGCAGGGGTGCTGTTGTTGTCTGGTTGGTGGTTGGATGCGGTTGGTTGCAGTTTGTCAAGTAGTCTTGTGCAAAAGGAATGAGAAGAAATTAGATATCTTGACTTTGAAGATCAAACTTGCCCCAAGGATCTCCTAAACAGCAGGGGGTAGAGTAATGATAGTTTTTCCCCTTTCCATTTTGCCCTTTATTCTCTCTTATCTAGTATTAGAAGGTTATTATCGGTGGAAGAGAAACAAAAGAAACCAGAAAGTAGCAAATGCCAACTACAGCCACCCAAGTGGTCATGGTCTTCCCAAATCAATTAAAAATCAAGAAAATCTTCCACAGATAAAACCACAGGCCAATGAGATCTACACAATCCTCTTCTTTCCAGGGGAAGAATGGAGTATGACAGAGCTGCTCTGCCTGCTTTGTCAACAAAGAATGATTCTTCACCTCCTATCCCCAGGTGCATCAGTCTGCATTATAATTTTCATTGCCCAGCGGTGATCAGCAAATAGTTCCTGTAGAGTCACAGACAATAAGCATTCTGGACTTGGCACTCAATAATATAACATGAGCTAAGGCTGCTATGAGAACGGAGAGTGCCTCCTGCTATGGGAGATTCATGAAGACTGTTCTCCATAGTAATGGTGTGGGGAAGAGGAGACTTTATAGAGATGCTTATGTCTATAAAGCATTTTCTGAGGTTTCTCCACAGAAAACGATTGCTGAGAAAGGGTCCTTTGTCTATTTTACCTCCTGCATTTGAGGACACATCAAGGAACAAGAAGGTCCCCAGCAGACACTACTAGTTTGGCCTTAAACTTCCTAGCCTCAGAACTCTGAGAAATAAATCTATGCTCTTTGTAAATTGCCTGGGCTCTCTCAGAGCAACACAGGTCAGACTGACACAACAGCCTCCCACTAAACTCTCCCAGCCCAAAGTTCAGAATTCAGGGATTATTGCTACTCCATCCCACTGGGTAGCCCTTCTAAGCAAAGCCAGTTATCACGTACTCAGAATCAGCAGGATCCGCGCTTGCAGGGATATTTGGCAACTTTTGGTTCAATACTTCGGATAAAAACTGTTAGAAAAGTTATCTAAACTGTCCAAGCTTCATTTCTGGGACAAACACCCTGACAAAAAGCAACATATGAGAGCAGAGAGGTCATGTGGCTTACAATTCCGGGCTGCAGTCTATCCTTTCAAGAAATTCAAGCCAGAACTCATGAAACTATTGCATCATACCCACAGTCAAGTCCCACATTTGTTGTGCCATCCATTAGGCACTTACTCTTTACCATGTTGAATTTTCTACTCCTTCTACATAGTGATGGCAAACTCATTGGCACAAAGCACCTTGCCCTGGTTTAGGATCCTTGTCCATCAGTTCCAATACAAGTCTTCCGTAATGTATATCCATTAAGAGGGGACTTTGGATATGAATATATGAGGTGTGGCCAAGAAGAGGGTATACTTTTATTTACATCAAATGTAGACCTCTACTACCATGATTCTAGCAGTGGGTCAGTGACCAGAGACAAAAGCCTTTGCCCCTCTGAGAGAGTACAGACAATCTGAGTAAGAGAAGCAATAGCAGATATTCATGTAAGATACAATTAGTTCTAAATATGCTGATCTTTGCCTTCTCACATTTACATATAACCACCATATCCACACTTTGAATCATTGAGAGCACCTGTGGACATATGCCTACCCATGAGAAAGCTGACAGTGGCGTATGCCAGGTGAACACTAATGAAGGAGCTGACAGGCTGCTCTGTGTTTCAGATCTTATCTTGCGCATCAGTGTCATTGCATATTTTTGTTTTTGTTTTCCTTTTGGTTTTTTTGTTTTGTTGTTGTTGTTTTGGGTTGTTGGTTTTTGTTTTTTTGGCTGTGATATTATGGTGACTTCACTGGTTAGCTGGATCTTCCAGCAAAGCTGAGTTGTTATCTGGTGTTTCTACATGCAAACATGAACGATAACATGTGTGACATCAGCTTCTTGCAGGAATGACTTATATATAGTGGTATTGGCCATAAACTTACAATTTTGAATGGGTGTACATTCAAAATTGTAACCTTTTTACAGTGGTCAGTTGACTTAAAGTTGACCAGGAACCAGTAGGAATCTATAAAACCCCTTATAGGAATAATGGTTCAATATTTGCAAATTCAGTATTTTTGGTGACTTTCTAAAACTTAGCTAGCATGAATAACCAAAATAATTGTGTAGCAAAGCACATCACACATCAAACTCCTAGGGCAGTGGGTTTCTTCCAAGCTTGTGCTGGAGTCTCCCTAATTACAACCTTTCTCCCTTTTCCATAGATATATAATACCCATATCCAGAAAGGCTGAGTGTGGTGGACATAAAGTGAAGCACAATTCACAGTTATTCGGTATAATCCTCGCCAGAGTGAGCACTAAAGAGGATTCTCTCCTCAGGGGGAGCCAACCTTTTCTTCTTCCTGTGAGTGCCCACAGGTACAGAAGGGCATGCTTAGACACATAGTTTATGGCAACCTGGTTTAACTTTTTGAACAGCCCTCTATGAAAATCTGAACTAAAAAAGAATCAATCACAGAAACAGATGAGGCACAGAATGTGCTCCTATGTTGCAAGTTAAAAGGAGAGATGGGGAAAGTAAAACTCATTATGCTGAAAAGGAGAAACATTGCCAACAGCAAAAAAGACCTTGTGGTCACGCACAATTGTAAGCTGCATGGTAGATACCATGCTCATGAGAGAAGAAGCTATGGCTGATAGACATACCTGAACAATTTTCAGACTCTCTGGCCTAAACAAAGAGACACAGTAAGTTGTTTACAAACATGAACCAAGACGTTAATGTACTTGAGGATGCTGACTCTGTGGTTCATTAGCAGTCACCTATTCTATATCAAAGGACAAATGAATGAGAGGTAACATTTCAACCTGGTGGATTAAAGGCCTCTGCTGTAGAGATGTATTGCTTCTCTTTATTTGCAGTAAGCCCAGCTCCTAAGGATGGAGTATGGCTCTGAAATTCCAAGTGCATTACAGGTAGGCTGGCCATGCACAGAGAGTGACTCTGGGACACTCCTGACCTGTTTATACATAGGTTAGCTCTATGTCTCAAAATTGCTATTCTGTCTGCCATGTTTCAGTGTAATTCAGCAACATGCATAGTATCATCTGGGAGGCTGTAGGGGTCTTAAACCAAGAAGTACGAGCTCAAGCTTGGAATTCAAGAAGACCTTCAAATTATTCATACACCAAAGTTGGGGCCACAGTCCCTGCAATGAGGGCTGGCAGTCCCTTGGAGACTGGCCTGAGCCCTGTAGGAAATCTCTCTGGCTCACAGACAACTTAGTCCAAAACCTGCAAATAAAGGACATCCTCACCTGGAAGATAACGCGAGGCTTATAAATCAATGAGGCACTCTGTACCCCCAAACAATTGTACAGGCTTTAGAGTCCATCTGTGTGATTCCTAAAAGGAAAGTGAACTGAGAATGTAAGGAGTCACATGGAAACTAAGGCTTTGGAGAACCATCTTCATCCTTACTCAGTCTGCCAATGTGGGACATAATCACACAATTCCATTTGTAAGCTAATCAGGAAAAAGCATGCAAACAAAAGCAACAGCAAACAGCCCAGGACCTGTGTGGTAGGCCTTAGAGCCATTCTGTGTGCTTGGCTCCATTCAAGGCCAAGGTCAGCCACTACAACAGCAGCTATGTCAAAACCATTGGAATGATGGTTTCACCCTCGGATTGAGATACAATAGCAGCAGCACTCTCAACAGGAGGGGGGCAGTGTTTAGAAATTTAGAAATGTGGTTTCTGCTCTAGCCCTGCTACACTGTCATCCCTGATGGTTTTCCTTCCTGGTCCACTTTGAGAAACCCTCAAACAGGAAATACTGCATCCTGTATACAAACACAACAGCATAACCATTCCCTTGTGCCTGCATTTTATGACTTTTCTTGGGTTTTATGCTTTTGTTTTTATTTTAGCCACAGACTAAGACAAAGCTCAGTGTCACAGTGACAGCTTCAAGGATGGACAGAAGGAATTACCTTCAGAGCTATGATTAGACAGTGCCCTTGTTGACCTCAAAGTAGCTCCTGCACTGGCTCAAAGAACAGAAGGCACCGTGTTCCCTCCAGGGATGTCACTGAAGTCAGATGATAACATCTGCACACAGCCAGTACCAGCAGGCTGTGCCTGGGCAGCCTGGACAGACACACCTCAGCGTCCCTGCTTCCCCTTGCAAAAGATTCTGCGGTTTTATGATTGTGGCTTGCCTATATTGGAAAGTCTGGCTCATATATGCTGGTTTGGTACAATAGTGTTGTCATATTTTCTGCCTTAATGTCACTTTTCCTAAAGCATAAACTCCTCTAGAGTCCCAAAAGTGCACACCAGTTCTCCTGTTAATAGCTGGAAGTCACAAGGCTCGTATTACAGTACAGACATTGTCTTTAGGCACTCAATAAGCTTATTTAATCCATAAGAACTTATTTAAACCATAAAAAAATTCAAAGTAGCAACTGTGACTGGTTCCACTTTACAGATTAGGAAATTAGAGGCACAGAGACTAACTTTCCTAATGTTTCCCAGAAGGAAGATTCCATAACAACACACTAAGAAGAACCATGCTAAAACACGGCATTTGGCCTCAAGGCCTCTAATCATTCGCTTCACCAGATAAAACTGCAGGTTTTCATTTTTTGAGAACCAGCTCTCATCAAGCAAACTTCGTAAGGAACTAGCTACTAGATGGTTTGGTTAGACTTTCACCCCTTGGACAACTAATTTGCACATCAGGACTTCGAAGGACCTCCACCAGAGTTTCCTCTGTTTTTGCCCTGTCCATGCATACTTCACCATCTTTTGGATCCTAACAACGGGAGCAGGGGCTGTCTCTGACTTTGTTGTCTGCCTTTGGATCGCTTTCCCCTACTTGGCATGCTTTATCTGGCCTCAGTGAGAAAGGATGAGCTTAGTCTTTCTGGGACTTGAGATGCCAGGGTGTCTTGGTACCCTTTGAGGACTTCCCCTTCTCAGAAAAGAAGGGGGAATAGGTAAGGGGGCATAACGGCAGAACTGGAAGGAGAGAAGGAGGGGGCTGGGATCAGGCATAAAGTGATTAAATAACAAATGAATGAAAAATGAAAAGAACAGATTAAATAGGAAAATCAAACAAACAAAAACCTGACAGTGTTTTTCTTACCTTTCCTATCCTGACAATTCTATTTTTAAAATTATTGTAACAATAGAGAGATGCTGCCTGCAGGAATGGCCCTGTTACAGCAGATCAACCTGTGCACACTGAGCTCCCTGGTGAGCTAAGGAGGACAAGGAGCCCCAACTTGTCCACACAGGAGTCAAAAGCATAGTGTAAAGGCAGCGATCAAAGTGACAGAAATCACTCAAATAATCCATTAACTCTCACAGATTCCTTGTGAACTATACGAGTCTGGATTAATTGTTAGAAACTGTCAAAACGTGGCAGGCTGAGGTTCTATTCTTGTTCTCCAGGTGGGTGGAGGGGGATTTGTGAAGCAGAGAACTGACTCCCAAGTAGAGAAGGTAATGTCAATTCTCTCTCCAGGTTTGCAGGAGGAAGAGACAAAGGAGTCAGGGTGCTGACTGATGGAGACTTGTCAAATCGGGCACACAGCTAGGGGGGTTTCTCAGACTTCTTGCAGTTAGTGTAACCCTTGAAGTCAGCTATCAGCAGTGCCAGGTAAGCAATAGTTGTATCCATTAGAGCCTCATGTGACCAATGATGTCAACACTCAGAGAATTAAAAAGAGCCACACAGGGAAGATGCAGAACAACTAACCAGAGCTCAGTCGAGCTTGTGGAGACCGAAGCACCAACCAAAGACTTTGCCTGGACTGGATCTAAGCCCCTACACAGATGTAGCCGATGGGCAGCTCAGTCCTATACCGGTCCCTTATTAAGGGGAATGGGGGCTAACTCTGACACCTACTCTGTTGTCTGCTTTTCTGATCACTTTTGCCTAGCAGAGCTACCTCACCAGGCCACAGGGGTAGAGGATGCTCTCAGTCCTGATGTGACTTGATATGCTAGAGTGGGTGGGTAGGGGGATCCTCTTCTATGAGGAGTAGGGGAGGGAGGATAGAGGAAACAGGGAGGAGAGGGCAGGACAATGAGGAAAGGAGGACAAAGCTAAGACTAGGATATAAAATGAATAAATAAAAATTAAAATTTTAACACATTTTTATTATTTACAATTTATTCACTTTGTATCCCAGCTGTAGCCCACACCCTCATTTCCTCCCCATCCTACCCTCCCTCCCTCTCTCATCTCTTCCCATGCCCCTTCCCTAGTCCCTGATAAGAGAGGAACTCCTCCCCTTCCATCTGACCTTAGCTTATCAGGTCTCATCAGGACTGAAATGTTATGTCTTCCCAGCAGGTGGCATATAGCTGTAAGCCCAGAAAGTAGGAGGCTGAGGTAGGAGGATCATGAGTTCAACACCTGCTTAATCTACATAAAATCGTAACTCAGAGCATAATGAACAACAAGATTATGTAGAGGTTAGAAAAAATATCCTTTAAGAGGTTAAAGGACATTTTCTTCTCATATGGATGCTAAGCAGACAGTTTTCCTTCTAATACCTACCAGAGTATTCATACTAGATACATGCGAAGATGGATGGATGGATGGATGGATGGATGGATGGATGGATGGATGGATGGATGGATGGATGGATGGATGGATGGATGGGAAATAAGCTTTTTAGCAAGGTCATAGGAGTTTGTGAAAGGAATGACATTGATCTTTTAGAGTTCTTTGTTTCTAGGACCAAATCAGATCCATAAACAAGGTATAAGGCTCCAACATGAGGCTTTCCGCACTGTCAAACTTGCCAGGACAGACAGGAAGAGTGAAAGGAGACTGAAAGAACCCTAGCTCCCTTGGAGAGAGGCTGCCAGTCTCAGTTCTAGACATTACTAGTGGATTTTGCTGACCTATCCTCCAAATATACATTGACAAAACCAGATCTAGATATGTCCACCACAGTTGTATGTATCAAGGAAACACCATATTTGATTTCCTCGTGGCTCAGAAGTACAATTAATTTCCCCAAACCCCAAGAATCTACAGTTTCCTGCTTCTCACCCTCCCTTCAAGGCAGCAAGTTCCCTCCTGCAATACTATTTTTCTCTAGATAGTATCTGCTTCTGGGTTTCCCCTACTGCAAGAAAACCTGGGTTTCAATAATTAAGAAATGTGAAGCTGACAAAGAAATTATAAGACATAATACAGCTAGTCACAGATATGGAAAAATGTGACCCTGAAGCAAAGCTCTTTATTTCTTTGTTCCTTTGAACAATAACAACAAAACCTACCACCCAATAAAAACTGTCCCCAAGGCACGATCGCACCAGCCTTGCCAGGCAGAGAAGAAAGTAAAGCAAGAATGTTCCCCGCCCTTTGTTCTGGCTGCACACATTTGACAGGCTTCCATATCTTCGGCACATCTCCTGGCAGAAAAGAAGCCAGCAAGCCCCTCCCCTACCAGGCCTGGGTAATACCTCTTGGCAAAGGCCTCTACACATTCCTCTCTCTCCAGGCACTTCCAAGCTGCTGTGGTTCTGCAGAACAGATGGGAAGGTCTGCTTGTCTGAAGGCTGGCTGTTTTATCTCTCTCAATAAACATTTATAGATGTTCCGCCTATGCCAAGCAAACAGGCATGTGCCAGCCTGCCTCAAGAACCAAGCACTATGTGTGTCTGTCACCACCAAATCAGCGAGCCAACAGGTGAATAGTGTAAAGGAAAGGACAACTAACAATGGTAGTGGAAGTGGTCAAAAGAGACACGTCATGGTCGAGCTTGCAACTTCTCATTCTTGAGGGCCATGCTCACAAACTCCCAGCGTATTGTTACTCTAGATCCTGTGCAGCAAGACGGGCCCTGGGTTCTGTATTTCTAATCAGCTCCCAAGGGATACTGCTGCTCCTCACCTGAGGGCCACACAACTGGGAAAGGCTCTCTCACTTCCGTGGTCATGTCATATTTTAGTGTGATAGTGTGTGGGTGGACAGGTTGCATTTATTGATCCAAATCCACATGTATCCATGAGGGAAGGAAATGAAGCTCACTTTAGAATGGGCCCACTACATGTCAGGTTCGTTGCCTGTGTAAATCCAGTCAATTTCATAGACAGGTGCTGTGCAGCTCTCTCACAGGTGAGTAGGTTACATACACTCAAAGAGCCGCAGTCACTTGTCTGAGGCCTCAGAGCCGATGAACCTTAACGGCAAGCTCTGCATTAAGTCTCCCTGTTGCAGAAAAGCCACAACTGGCCTCTGTCCCTAAGAAGTCTGTCTCTCCATCCATCCAGCCTGCCTCTGGTCTAAAATAAACTGTTTGATTCACTGAAGATTTGGAAGTAAGTTTTGTGTTCACTCTCACCTCAGTAAATTTCAGAGGCAATATCCAATTCATCTGAGATTTTAAAACAAAGCTGTTGTTAATTAATCTATGTTTTAAACACAGCTATGGTTAAAACATCTAGGTAGATGTTGAGAGAAAAATAAGCTACTGAATTAGCAGTCATACAACCTCTTTTAAATGACCAGACAGTAGTGAACAGGTACCTATAGGATTTTGTCATGACAGAACAAAGACATAATGATAAAGGCCAGGGGTGAAACTCCTTCCATCATGACAAGGCATACCTCGAGGCCATTCAGCAGACAGCCTTCAGCTCAGCCTGGCTGTTGCCAGAAAAGGAGCATATGACTGCTGTTATGTAGCCCAGCCGACTATTCAAAATATAATGCGTTTCATGGTAAAAGAATTATGCTTATTGTTTCTTCTAATCAACGTTCCTTCACAAAATAAATAGTGGTGTGTCATTTGTAACTTCTCAGAAGAAATCACTGTTAGAAGCCTTATAAATAAACTATGTGTTAAAGAAAATGGTTTCAGAGTGGGTTCTTAACCACTGGGAGGGTCTACAGATGGCTCCTCAAGTTCATAGGAAACTCTAACCGCCCAAAAGAACCCATAATTTCTCCAGAGAACTATTACTTAGCCAAATCTTCACAATAATAATGAATGATAGATTGCCAAGGGATATAAGTAGAAAAGAAGTTAATATATGCCCTTATTCATAAAGGGTCCCAATAATAAGATCACTCCCTCAGCCCCAATCAAATTCCCCTCAAAATAATATTCAGATCACCAGCTTCATAAGGAGAAAAGATGACCCTTTAATTTGCTGCCTGGCTCGCATTTATTTTCTATAAAGAAAATAAAGAAATAAAAATGACAAAATAATTCCATTTTGAAGTAGCTCTTGGTGAGCTAATCTACCTATAGCTTTGAATTTATAACATGCTGCTTCCCTAGTTTTTAAGGACAAGAACTGAAGGTAAAATACATTTGAATTAGTTTCCATCCTGTCCATCTTTAGCTGTCTAAAGGGCAGTTCTCAGTCTTTTCTTTCCCTTTTTCTATTTCTCTCAGGACTATTGCTCAATAGAAAAATCAAAGCAACAAAAGCGAAAAATTCTTGATACCTCATAAACTTTGGAAGCCATAGATAAAATAATATTTAAAAGGCCACATCAATTAAAAGAAAAGGAGTCAAGAATAAATGCTCCTTCTTCTGACTATTTCAGCTGAAAATGGGACATTTCTCAGTGTCCTTTCTTATTTTTATAGAAAATCTCATGATACAAATTGTGACACTTTCAAACCTTACTGCATAACCATCATCATTCATAGATACAATTGTGAAATGTCTAATTATCTTATTACTATTTAATCCTCTGAGTTGTTTTCTCTTACACTAGGGAGACATCTTGCGCTTAGATCTATATAATAAATTTTTGTTCTCTTAGTTTTTTTTAATTGATCTAAAATACCACAAGAATGGGATAAATATTTAATTCTTGAAGTAACCTCAGTATTAATGTTATTTTACAGTCACCTAGACTACCATCGGCCTTCTAGGATATCATGAACTAAACAAAGCCTTCTGATTGACTGTAGCCATCTGACTAAATAATTACAGCAAGAGTAACCTAAGGGACAGTTCTGATGAATGACAAGCACCCAGTACATGCTGGGCTGGAGGCCAGGGTCTATGCACTTGGGTGTACAGGGCTGCTGTGTCCTGGGGAATGGCCAAGAAAATGAGCTACTGAGTGCTAGAGTTTTTAAAATTTATGTAACATTTATAGTGATATCATCTTAGGCACAAAGAAAGACTTCTGTGGAGTTACTTATTAAATCACCGTAACTAAAGTGTAAGAAATAAAACACATCAAGAAATATTGGTGTGCTTTGGATATGTTTCTTGTTTTCGGAGCATCTCTTGGATACTAACCTAAATCTGAAATGTATTCAGTGACACTTCAGTTAGAGTGTCTGTCTAGGCTCCCTTCCCATCGCTGCCCCACTACTTTCTCCCATGTGCAAACACCTGCATCTGTGCGAGCATCCTGCGTTATGGTGGCATTTGAATGCCCAGCTGGAACATGGCTTCCAGGAGGTTAGGCACTGTGAAATGCATTTATGAGCGCTTGATTTCCCTTTATCCCCCATACCTACTCTAGCTGGGAAAAGATGGATGCTCAATACATGTTTATTGAATAATGGAGAAGGCTCTGGGTCATCTTCCCATTTTGTTCCTCTTACTCATGCCAGACTGAAGAAAATAGTCCAGTAGGGGCATCAGTGGGTACTAACCATTTGGATTCCAAGGCTTAAAAATAAAACAAAACAAAACAAAAACCTTAAAAAAAAAAAAACTTTATAGGCATTGCCTCGGGCAATCCTTTCCAGCCCACAACGACTTAGAAAACTGAGTGTTCTGTTTCATACAAAAGGAATCTAAAGCCCAGAGGATTTGAGTATAAATCCCATATCCATATAGCTTGGCTGGAATAGTATAGAAACAAACTGACATCTGGTCCTTAGGCACCAAGTCCAACACTGTTGCCATGAAAACACAGCAATATCCATGGCTGCTATCGCTGGGAAAGAGAAGAAGAAGCCTCAACCTGTAATCTGGATTGTTCTTTGATGCTACAGTAGCTTCTTTTGCTAAGCCAGAAGTCCATCCTTCGCCCTTTGCAGCATCCTGGCAGTTTTCAATCCACAGCATGGGAACTGATGGGTTTTAATAAGATGCTAAGTGCCAGATCTGGATTCATGGAACAAAAATAACAGTAACATGTGGCTTCTTTCAAGACACACTTCTAGTTAATCCTCACAGCAACCTTGGAAGTAGGTGTTATTCTATTTTACAGAAAAGAAAGAGTCTCAAGCAGTGAAGTAATCTGGCCAAAGTCCTCTACCGAATGTCAGAACTCCATACAAAGTCCAATCCACTGGCTCAGAGCTGTATTCTCAGCCATCAGGGCTCTAACCCACCCATGGAACCTAATGAGCTACACTGGGGTGCAAACATCTGCACCATCAGCACATGAAAAGCTGAGGCAGGAGGATCACACATGAGGCTAGTCTTTGGTAAACAAAAAAAATCTTATCTGTACAACAAGAGCTACTCAACCAAATACAAACAAGCAGAAATATCCTATTTGCCTCAAACCCAATATCTAGTATGCATTTTTGGAGTCTCTGAGCAGCTTGTAAAATGCGTTTTTTTTTTTATTTAGGCCAGTCAATGTTATGAGAGTGCATTGCTCCTTAGCTCTAAAGCAAGAGTCATTTTGTGATTCTCTAGATTTGCACTTCACTTCCCTAAGCTGTCCTCTGCCGCCATTCGAGCTATGGAGGTCCTGAGCTTTTGTGCTAGCTCCACTTGAGCTCTGAGTCTGAGCAGAGACTCAGAATTCTAGCCACCCCTGGAAGGTTAAATAAGAGAGAACATTATTATCGTAAATTACTCCCCCATCCTGCTGTTGTAACACAGACTAACAAACTAGAATACTCAGATTAGTGTCATATCAGAAAGTTAAAGCCAGTTTTCCTGCTCTCAGTATACTGTAGTGGCTTAAACCTTTATTGGTGCTAATTGAGCACAATCTAGCATATTGAATTCTGTTTTACTCAAGCATGCATTTTTTCAGTACAGTTTAAACCATAAATTGTTAGCTGCCATGCAATACATAAGAATTAGTTTAGTTACCGTAGGTTTTCCTGTTTTTTAAATTTTGATTTAGTTGGCATATAAAATCCAGGAGATTTCACAATGATTTCTAAACTTTCCCATAATCCGGACTTCAAAACCATGTCTTATATTTTGATATTAGTCATTGCTGGGCTGAAATGGTCCCCAAATGTTTCCTGAAGGCATTTGAATTTCCCACATGAAAAGTTCTTTGTTGAGGCTTACTGTTTGGAGGCCACAACTAATGAAGGAACTATGTCATCATCAGGGCCATGAATATAGTGATGTGTCCTCAATGTCTCGTGTATCCCAGGATATACAGGGGGAACACCCATTTGCTCCACTTTACAGCTTTCTGCTAAAACTGTCCAATTGATGTTCCTGAGCATCTCCAGATGAGTGCCTGCCTCAGTCAGACTACATTCCAGAGCTGACCCTACGGACCCTGTGGAGAGCATGTCATCCTCTCCCCTGCTATTCATGTGAACATACCATCACACATGGAAAAGGGGATGCTTCAGACATAATTAAAATTAGTCATCAATCAACCTTACAAAGGGAGATTACCCTGCAGTAACTGTGTGGACCAATTTTATATTTGTCCTTCCAGAGCAAAGAGCTTTCTCTGGATGCAAGTAGAAAAAAGTAGGAGAGGGAAAAGTCTGGTAATATTCAAACATGACTGTATTAGTCACATTTTAAATATCACATATATAAATATATATTTCATATATGACTAACATGTATTAGTCATATATATAAGTGTGTATATATATATATATATGGAATTTATTAGAATGCATAAAATTTATTAGAATGGCTTACAGGCTGTATCCAACTACTCCAACAATAGCTGTCTACCAATGATGGTCCAAGAATCCAGTAGCTAGTTGTTCAGTTCAGAAGGCTGGCTGTCTCAGCTGTCCTCTATATATGCCAGAATCCTGAAGAAGTAGGTTCTAATGCCATTGAAGGAGTAGCCATGCCAGGGAAACAGAGAGCAAGCAGGCAAATAGAGCGAGTGTCCTTCATCCTTGTCCCTTATAAGATTGCCCCAGAAGATTTGGTTCAGATTAAAGGTGGGTGTTCCCACCTCATAAGAAAAGAACCAGGTTAAAGGTAGATCTTCCTACTTCAAACAATTTAAGAAAAGAAAAATTCCTCACATGTATGCCCAGACATTTGTGTTTTAGTTAATTCCATAGGTAGCCAAGTTGAGGATCAAGAATAACCATCCCATCCACCATTGCTGACTTTGAAGATGTGTAGTGTCTTAAATTAAGGGTATGTTTCTAACAGTTCAGAATGATCCCAGTGCACATCCAGAAAGAAACTGAGGGTCACAGTCCTACAGCTCTAGGGAACTCAGTTCTCCCAAAGACTTTCATAAAATTTCATGCTGAGAAATGGCTCAGTGGCTAAGAGAACAGAAAATCTGAGTTTGCTTCTAGCACCGTTGTCATGTGGCTCATAGTGGCATGTATCTCCAGTTTCAAAGAATCTGATCCCCTCTTCCAACCTCAAGGGTACACACATACACACACACACACACAAAAGACACACACACAAAGAGAGAGACACACACAACCCCCACCACCACCACAAACAAATAAAATCACCTTTTTCCTTAAAGTTTATGCTGGTGACCCCTTTATGGCTTGACAAAACTATAGCCAGAGTGCGCAGCCAAGCCTGACTGAGAAAAATGTACTGTGCAGTGCTTGGGGCCACTAAGCTTGTGTCATTTGCTACAGCAATGTTATTAAAATAACTCAGGCCCCAACACCATCAGCCCCCTTCAAGACGAGATCTGAAAGGCTTGGACTGTCTCATTCACCCAGGCACTATTTCTGTCTTACTGTTATGTGTGATCCATCTTTAATCTGAACCAAATCTTCTGGGACAGTCTTATAAGGAACAAAGATGAAGGACAATCACTCTATTTGCCTGCTTGCTCTCAATTTCCCTGGCACGGCCACTCCTTTACTGGCATTAGAGTCTATTTCTTCAGGATTATGCCATATACTGAAGAACAGCTGAGACATCCAGCCTCATGAACTGAATAACTAACTATTGGACTCTTGGGCCGTCCTTGGTAGTCAGCCATTGTTGGAGTAGTTGGATACAGCCTGTAAGCCATTCTTTTTTTTTAATTTATTTATTTTTATATCAATCACAGGTTAGGTACTTTGCATCCCAGGCGTAGCCCCCCTCCTTCCTTCTCTCCCACCCACCCTCTCCCTCCCTCATCTCCCTCCTCCCCGCCCCCTCCAAGTCCACCAACAGGGGAGGACCTCCTCCCCTTCAATCCAACCCCAGCTCATCCTGTCTCCTCAAGGCTGGCTGCAATGTCCTCCCCTGGGATCTAGCCAGTCTGTTTCTCCCCAGCTTGTATGGGGGAGGGTCAAAGAGTCAGCCATCAGGTTCATGACCGAAACAGTCCCTGTTTCCCTCACTAGGGTCTTCAGTCTGACACCAAGCTATCATGGGCCCCATCTGAGCAGGGGTTCCAGGCCACATCCACACATGGTCCTTGATTGTAGAAACCGTCTCATACAAGACCCCTGTGCCCTGCTCAGTTTGGTCTTTGTGGAGCTCAACCAGAGTGAGTTGGAATCTATGAAATTTTATTGTTGTTAGAACAAATCAACAGAAACAGAATATACAGGGTGCAAATTTAGTGCTGAGACAATACACTAACAGGTTGACCTCATGGAACTGGAAGAACTTCAGTTTAAACATTATCACCATTATTTGGTATGATACTGAGTGTTTGATATGTAAGACAAAAAGAAAGTTATCTTGCCTACCGTGACTTCTTCATTCTTTATTGTCAAAAGTCAACTTTAGTGAATATTGTAAAAGTGGAGCATTTAATATATATTTATATCCCACTTAGCTTTTATTGTCAACTTCATATGAGCTAGAATCACCCTGGGAGAAGGGAATAATAATTGAAGACTTGGCTCTATCAGGTTGGCCTGAGTCAGAGATATGGGAGATTATCTTGACTGCTGATTGATAAAGGAGAGCCCTGCCCACTATTGGTAGCCCATACCTGGGCAGGTAGGTTTGGGCTAGAAGAAATTTACCCACACATGAGCCAGGAACTGAGCCAGTAAACAGTGTTCTTCAGTGAATTCTGCTTCAGTTCTTGCCCTAAGTCCCTCAATGATGGACTGTAACTTGAAAGTGTAAACTGAACTGAACCATTTTATCCCCAAGTTGCTTTTAGTTAGAGTATTTTATCATAGCAAGATTAAGTGAATTAGAACCATATAGAATTAAACACAAGGCAACATTCATTTGGGGTCTTGTTAACTGTTTTACAAATAGTAATATTTTTAAATTATTGAATATTATTTAAATTAAACATATTTAAATTAAGACTTATTCCATTAACAGAAAACAATTAGGAAAGATCATGTGTGCACTAAGACAAGACTGTGTAAACTGTACTCATCTCTGCTTTCCCAGGGAACTTGTGCAGGCCTGATCAATAAACTGCCCTGTACCTTAGATGTTCCTAGTCTTTGCTCCCAGCATGGTGGCACCACCTGCAATCCCAACGCTTAGGAGGATGAAGCGAGAAGATATGGAGTTCTAAGTAAGCATGAAATACTGAGGGAGACATTGCCTCAAAAAAGCCCATTCATTCATTCAACTAAAAATGCCAATACATGATGGGAGAGACATAAACAACTTGATGATATTTTCTTCCCAGAATACACTGCCATCTTAAATTATAGCTCTATTTGCTAAATCCATTGTAATCTAGTTCCTAATAGACTTTCAGTCTCACAAGACCAATGAATTTACTTTCTTCCTCTCTGATGGACAGCCAATCTTCATACTGACACCTGGTACAAATTAGATGTTCAATACAGACTTGTGGAACCAATAAACACACAAGTCACGAAGAATGTAGATGAGTTGATACATTACTTTTGCTCCCAGCTCCTCATTAATTTACCTCTGTACCTCTTTTCTCTAATCTAATTTCTCCATTAAGATCTTCCCCACTTTTGCATATTCAATAAGCACCATTAAGGACCTTACATATTCTCAGGCTTGCTCAATGAAAATTCATTTGTCCATTCAGTCACTCCTCAAGGTCACTGTGGCTGTGTTTATGTATGTATGAAATTAGGTCAGAGAACCAACATAGACACAAATCATGAAGAGCCTTGAGAACACTGTGGGTATGGCACAATGCCTTCAGGGAGAATGAAATAAGCCTCTGTCATATTCTTGATGTTACTTTAATAAGGCCAATTGAGCTATATGTAAGAAAAGGGTAGACATGAAAGAGTTATCCAAGAAGTTGATGGGCTACGAACATGTTCTTTCCTTCCTGGGCTTTTCTGTGACTCAAACTAGATTTATTAATGATCTTTGTTTAAAAGTAGGATTCATCTGGGAAACCCAGTAAGAGGTTCAATGATGCTGGTCTAGTCTCCTCTCACACATTCCAAGGCCTTCCTTGTGAGCAGGGTCAGTGCATTGCCAGTGAGGAAGGACACAGGAACATATCATCACCTTTACCCAGAGGCTCTGTTCATCCCCTGTTCATCTTTCCCACTCAGAACCATTGCCTTTCTCTTCAGCTCAGACCCACAGTCATCTACCATTTACTCTCTCAAGAAATAGATTACATAAACATTTATTCCCAGAAGTATAAAATACAGTGTCTTCAAATAAAATGAAAAGCATTTGCAGAGAGGCCCTTAAGACTTCACAAAGCCACAGGTGCTGTGGCCATCCCACATGGAAAATCCCACTGTTTTTCAGGCTGTCTCCGTAGACATATCAGAAAGTCAACAGTGAGCTCTCTGTACCATGCTTTCCTGCAGAAATTCCAACCTTCAAATATACCCATCTTAACTGAGCACTGTGGAGCGTGAGCTCATAGTGCTGTTGAGGGCCATTATCACCACCCATCGTTTGCTTGATGTATGCTCACACTAATAGAGCCATTGCAGCTCTCAGACTCTCCATGACCGTCTGCACAGGTATTCTACATTTAGCAATCGGGCGTTATGAAAATGAGCCCACACTGACAGCCACAGTCAAAAGTGTGAGAACACATGCTCTGCCACCCTGGCTCATGTCAGTTACCCCTGTTGAATCTCCATCCTCAACTTTTGTAGTATACAGGTCACCTAAAAGTGAGAAATAAATAACATGCCTAGGTCTTCTACTCCAGAAGCTGGCATACAGCACACACTCAAGAGTTATTACAGAACATCATCCAAACCATTATTCAATAATCTCTGTGAAAATGAGCTTCCAAATGGCAGGTGAACCCAGCATCCTATTTGCCTGGCTTGTTACCTGGATGCAAAAACTGCTAATGGGAGAGAAATCATTTTATATCAGAGTTTCTTAAACTATGGGCTGTAAACCTATAAGAGGGCCATATAACTGGATAGGGGGGCATCACAAAAATTGACAACAGTAAGAGGTTTCTAAACACTTAATACAAAATGGGAAATAAAACCAAAATGTGTCTGGCAGTATTCACTCTATTGCTTCATGCAATGTCACTATAGCCTTAGTTCTGAGCACATGATATATGCACTCTGTACTGTGTGTCTCCTTATACCAGGCATCAAAAACAGACATTGTTCAGATTAGAAACTATATGCATTAGGAATTGCTATGTCTTTACTGTATATGACAAGTCATCTGTTCTTAAAGAAGCACACTAACTTAATAACATGGCAAAAGGTCCTAATGTTTTCCTTCTTCTTACTGTATATGCATCAAAATTTAGTATATCTTCATACCACAATACAGTGAAGATTTGATTTTAAAATTTATTGTTGATGGTAGTGCACACCTGGAATCTAGACACTGGGGGACTCAGAAGCAGGGGTATCTCTGTGAGTTCAAGGCCAGACTGGTCTACAAAGCAAGTTCAGGACAGTCAAGGCTACACAGAGAAACCCTGTCTCGATAAACCATCCAACCAAACAACCAACCAACAAACAAAAGTTGTTGTTGAGGGGTTGGGGGAGTTGGCCTGCATGTGAGCAATGGGGCTTGAGGTTTGAATCTCCACTGTCCATGTACAAACGGTCATGGCTGTGTCTGGTACTTGTGCTGGGAGATGGAATAGGGAGGCAGAGACAGGCAGCTCTCTGAAGCCGGTTGGCCAGGCAGCCTACCTAAACCAGCACACTTTAGGTTTAACCATAGACCCTATCTAAAAACAAAAGCAGAGAGCTTTCAAGGAAAGATATACCATGTTGACCTCTGGCCTCTACTTACACATGCATAAAATCATACCTGCGTGCACACAGCTGCATGAAAAGGATAGACACAACGACAGTCATGCATGCACGTACAAACAAACAGGATTTCTGCAGGAGCTTCTGGCCTGAATTTCAGTGAATTTTGTCTCATGATTAGGAAGAATATTCTAATTTCTAAAATGATGCTAAACACAAATCTGACAGTTTTTATCATGTATTTATGCGAAAGAGCCTTCTCAGCATTGATGATTATAAAAACAAAACATCAATTAACAATGAACGAAACTAAAGATTTCCTATACCCTGCAGGATCAAATATGTCCTGCAAGATTGTTTTTACGTAAAAATACATTTAAAAATATCCACATCTATAACATTATAGAAAACATCTATATGTGTACAAAAGAATTTATTTAAAATAAAGTTCTTAATGGTTTGTTATTAGTAAATATGTAACTTGTGCCCTCATTTCACATACTTACAAATCTGGAATCCTGTGAAACTTTCTTGGAAAGAGAACATGACTTTAAACAGTTTCAGAAGCCCTGCTTTGAAGCATTTCATCAGTGTAATTTCTTTTATTTTTCTGCCTTGTATTTACTTATTAATTAACAGAGGGGAGAAAAGATAAGAAATTTTATTTCCTGGATATGAGGTTGAAATAATACAGACACAGACCCCCAAGTGCAGAAGAAGCAAAGGTACCAAGGCAGCGAGGAACTGAAAAGTGTTTGTCTGTTTAGTTGATTGGTTGGTTAGTGGCTCTTCTTTAAAAAGAAAAGGGAAAGGAGAGCAGATGAGAAGAGTGGAATAAGGTGGAGACATCAGAGTGATAAAGGAATGACATGAGGAGATGAAGGGGGAGCCCAGGGGAAGGAAAGGGAGAAGGATGGAGGACTCAGAGGAAACAAACACCTCGTACTGTGCAGAGAGGCAAAACCAGGGGGCATAGCGGTCTGCTTACAGAGAAAAACATGCTTCATGGTTCCGGTAACCTGCAACTCTAGGAAATGGAATGGAATTCTCATCTGTGCTGAAGTGACGTCACTGGATGATGACAGGAGACTTGTTTGTGTGGTTATCCCAATGTTGCCATTGCTCTTGTGAAATAAAACCCTTTCCATCAGAAGTACCCAGTGCACAAGTTAAAGTGCTCTCAGAATGCTGTTGCCTCTGAACAGGGACTGTTCTTGGAGAAGGGAAGGCAGGCACACCCCACTTGGCTTGGACAGTGGCGGTTAATATTGTTGATGTGCGTCTCTAGAAACACCTAGATGCAAACTCTGTTCATATCTGTGAGGATTCTCTAGATTAGAACACTTGAGGTGGGAACAGCATCTTCAATGTAGGTGGCACTGTTTCATAGTCCGGGCTCTTGACTCCCTGAGGAGAGCCAGCTGAGGACCAGCAATTATGTCTCTCTGCCTCCTGCCTGTGGCTGCAATGAGACTGGTAACTTCTTGCCCCTACCATTAACACCTGGCTACCTTTAAACTGTGAGCCAAATGCATCCCCTCTCCAACTTTCAATTCCTTTTGTCACACAATGAGTAAAGTAACTACTGCAGACAGTAATGGCATTTTTCAAATTATTTTGCTTTTATTTCTACTCTTTATCCAAAAAGTCTGTATGTCAACATATAATATTCATACACCAGTCTCTTAATTATATTTTAATATTAAGTGTCTGGTCAAATGTATTATTTGCCCTAGAGGGAAACGCATAGTCCACCCACCACTGTGACTATGTTAATATCTTTTTTAGTGGCAAAATATTAATCTAATATTATTTCAGTAAAAGATAAAAGTAAGCTTTATGAGTCAGCCTTTTGTCACTATGACAAAACACCTGAGAAAATCAGCTTAAAGTTCCAGAAGTGTCAGCCCATGTCCTTGTAGCCCTGCCCATGGTGAAACACAGATCATGTTGGAGAACATGTAGCAGGGTAAAGCAGGCTACCACATACAGCAGGAGAAAGCATGGAGAGCGGGGAGAGGAGCCAGTAAGGACAAGACACAGGGAAAGGCCCCAAGCATGCCTCCAAGGAAAGGCTACCTCGAAACAGGTCTCAACTGCCTAGTTTTATCATCTCCCAGGAGCTCCAGCAGCCAATGCAAATCTCAGTGCTAGCGGTCCCTGTGGGTGGTGGAGGCAGAAGCCAGAGTGCTATGGGTAGACACTAAGACAGGGACAGGACAGGCCTCATGCAGACTAGCCTAACTATCTATCTTTCTTGTCTCTAAAACCTGCAGAATGTAATTTTATACATTACAGAACCCACTTTCAAGTACAGTGGCTGGGTCTAGCTCAGCCATAATCCCTAATACACAGTTCAACACCAAGTTTTTAACAATGGTCTCCGGGTCAATAAATGTATCAAGAACCAGTGAACTAACAAAACTCAGATCTGTGCCTTTAAGAAAGCTAAAAGCCTCTTACAGAGCTGTCACAAAGAATAACAAGAATGCAGATAAACTGGTCACCCTGTAAAACCCATAAGATATAAAAGTGAAAACAGAGAAATGGTGATGTGAAAGGGGAATATAGTAATGAAACAAGGATTCAAAGTGTTCTTTGTGCATAACATTGCACTTCAAGTTTGTGAGCATTGAGTGTAAGAACCTGCCCCAGTCTTACATCAATTCCACTGTGAACGATGGAGCGTTTTAATATTTCCTGATTCCCAAAAGCACACAGGCAGTCCTTACAGAGTCTATCCCTTGCTAATGCCAAATCGACAGTGCTGTCTCCCACAAACCCAGTGTGTTTACATGGGGAAGAAAAGGCCCCTTCAATCACTGCAATGTTGTGTGTGCCTGGCAGAGATAAATGGACTTTTAAAAAACATTCATGTGATTGACTGGTCACTTCCAACCAGCACATGTGTGGCTCAGCTGTTTTTCTGGCACATACTTCAGAGCCCTTTTAATACAATTATTAATTGTTCTCTTCATCATATGAGTAAGGCAGTTTTAACCAATATTCCAAAGTTAATTCACCGTCGTTTTTAAGATGGGTAAATGTGAATAACTTCAGTGTCTTGAACTTTTTACAAAAGTCATCTGTCCTCACTTCCAGATGATCAGTCCTTTGAAACTCTGAACAGCAGAAAGTAGTTTTGCACACTAAGAAAATGGCTTTGTGCTACAATGTGTGGTGCTTAATTTTTGGTTTGGTGCTCCTAAGATTAGCAAGAATAGGGGGATAGAGCCTATTGCTTATGTGCACCATTGGGCCAAACTCTCTGAGCAAAGTTAAATAAAAAAGAGATGGTTAGGTTTGGCTAATCTATGTTCCCATTATTTGCAGGCAGCTTCAGATCTCATGAAGTTTTCAATTTCTTCATGCCTCCTGGAAGGATAACCTCCTCGGATTTGCCCCCTCCTCCAATATAAGACTTTTTTCTTTTTTCTTGAAAACGGGATATGCTATACAATTTAGCTATTCACTTATGCAAATGACGGTAAACAGAATTCTAAAGGCAGATAATAAACAGCAAATGAGGTTATTTTGCTTCACGCTTTATGTTGTCAGAGTCCTGAGCATGGTTTAGTGTTTCCTATTCATGCTTTATATTACCAAATTACTCCCTGATGGAGCCTCAGATGTGCTTTTGTCTGCAAATGAGAAGAAATAAAATACCAGGACATTAACGTTAAATTACAATCGTTAATGGCGTAAATACGAAAATAATTACTGCATCATACCATCAATTGTTATGTGTTCATTACTGAAGTTCTTGTAAAGCCTTCATTTTCTTGTTACAATTATTTTTTTCCTTTATTTTTGTCTGGCTATTTTATAACCCTGACAGTACTTTAACAGCACTCAGCAGTTACACAAGCCATTTAATCCTGCTCAAAGCTTCATTTAAACTTCATTTAGCTGCACTTTACTTTCGTATATAACTTTTACTTCTTCCTGGCACTCAAAGGTTTTCGTGGATAGGTGCAGGAAAGACATGTCGTAGGAATTGCCTAAAACCAGCCATAAACTCCAGGGAGGATTTCAGACGTACTTTAACACCGCTCTGCGTAACACCCTTGGAAATAATCAAATTTATTGTGCCACACAAAACCTCTACAATTTTGGCTTCACCTTTACTTTTTTTTTTTTACTTTTTCTTTTTCTAGTGTCTTTTTTAAAAATCGATTCTTCAGCTTATCGGGCAAGATGTTTCAAAATCTAGCTCTCTTCTCCTCTGAGTGCCCATCTCCCTCCTTTGCTGTCAGTGTTCTCTGGAGCTGGCAGGAAAGGACCTGGTCTAAGTGCACTCAGGCATCAAGCCCTCCTAGGGTCTTCCAAATGTGCCCTTTTGTCTGCTCTACTCTAAGATCTTCACTTTGCCTCTCTCCTGTCAGAGCCAGGAGTGGAATAGATTGAAATTCAAAAGCTGTCAAAATCGCGAAAGAGGCGGGAGAAGGTACTCCTGTGGTCCAGCTCCTTAGCATCACTACTCGCAGTAGCGATGCCCACACTTTCACCCAAGGCACACACAAGGCTCTCACGGGCGCGCGTGTGCGCGAGCACACACACACACACACACACACACACACACACACACACACACACACACACACACATACCTGTTCGCTTTCAAAGCCAGTTCTAGTACTGGGTAAAACTTATCCCTCACCCTCCACTTCAGCCCTATTTCCAGCTCTGGGAACTCGGGTACAATCAGGTACCCCTTGCATTGTTCTTCCAAAATATCCAGGTATAAATATAGTCCCAGTACCTCCCTCCATTTCCACCTCCTTTCCAGCCACTTTGCAAGCTGCAGCCAAGCACCTCACCTCAGCCAAAGATTCAGGCTTGGAAGCTACAGCCTCGGGGGGCTGGTTCCTGCTCCTGCTCTCTCAGCTCATTCTCCAGCATCTTACATTCTCTCCAACTCATGCTACCAGTTATCTAGGCCCAGTCTGTGACCCAAACTTTTTCTCAGCCCCTCTCACGCCCCAAATTTGTACAACCCAGAGATGCAACGCCTGGGCTCCCAGTCCAGACCCACACGGAGCGATTTCCAGTGCCCAGGTGGGCACCACATCTCACGGTGTCTGCCCTGGTGAGCCTTGGACAGCGCTGCACCCCTCAGGGGTGCTGACCCAGACAGGATAGACCCAGCGGGTCAGCAGGTGCAACTTGCCAGGGTCTCTCAGGTTCCCACCCTTGGAGACTGCAGGAGAACAAAGCTGGAGTCCGGGGAGCTGGTGAGACTGGAGGCGCTAAGACAATGGCAATAAAGGGAACTTAGAAAGGAGAGCTGCACAAAGTTACCTCCGAGTCAGGACAGCCTAGCCTGGCGGAGACGTCGGCAGCGACCCCACTCCCCCAGCCCTGGACCTAGGGCCGCACACGCCGAACCCCCGCTGGGCATCAGCCGCTGCCTGGATGCCACACAGATGTCCAAGCACCCAAACGCAGCTTTTATGGCCCGGGACGCTCCAGGTTGGCACCGCAGCGACCGAGCCAGAGGCCTGTGAGAGCGCTCCTGGCTTTACCTTTCGCGGGCTGCTGGGAGTCCACGGCGCGCCGCCCGCTGGCTGTGCCCTCAGCCCCTGCCTCCGCCGCCACCAGCCACCAGCGGGAGCTCGGGCAGCTGTGCCCCGCCCCCCGGCGCCAGGCCCCGCCCCCGGGCGCCAGGCTCCACCTCCCCATGCTGGCCGCTTACCTTCAACTCCAAGCTAGCCTGGTGGGGTTTTCTTCTGAGCCGCGGTTGGCAGCTGCAGCCACAGCTACCTGGCTACTGGCTGCCTACAGTCACCACCGCTGTTGATGCCACAGGCTAGGATATACCAAATTGCCAAATTGCCTCCTCCCGTCCCAACAAAAGAGAGTATTGTAATTGAAATCTTCACCTTGGCTGCCAAGTGCGGACCACGAATCACCTGAGAGCTTGACGGAAAGCGGAATTGCTGGGCCCCACCCCCGCAGCTACTGAATCGGAATCTCTGGGAACCAGAGCTGCCTGCGGATATTTCAGAAGGCTCGGGAAAAGGGTTTCCCAAGCACCTTAAAGTTGGAAGCCCTCTGGCTAAGGAAGGGAAGTAGAAATGAGAGTTGGCCCTTCTCCGGCCCTGGGTCCTGCCTGAACCCAGGAGCGGCCCAGCAAAAGCTTAATTTAGCACCTTCTGTAAGGCTCAGGAGCATTGAGTGTGCCTTGGCTGTCATTCATCTTTCTTTATTGACTGCAAAGTCTTTAGACATAAACAGAGACGGGAACACATTTGCTTTTGATCTGACAGCTCTAATGAGCTTAAGGAAGAATTATGTAAACATTATTAAGTGTAATAAACACATGTCGGCACCAGGCAATCATCTCTGGAAAAGGGCTGGCAAAAGTCGGCAAGAGCCACACTCTTGTTCATAATGTCTTTTTAACTTTACATTGCCTGTGTAATAGGCCTTTGGTTGTGCTGTTGTCCAGACGGAAAATCATTATCCCAGTAATGGATGAGCCCCTTTGAAAGGAGAGCTACCACGATGTGGAGCACTTTCATTCACAAATGCCGAGAATCCAAGACCAGGGGAGTTATCTCTTTCATTGTTCAGCTCTTGTCCTGGTTTAACATATACAGCTAAATAGAAGTTGGCCATCACTTGCTTAGCCATTTATGTATGAATCCTCTACTCTCTCCTTCCCTTTTCCCTCCCCCCCCCCCCATCTAGCTTCAGGTAGTATAAACTGATGGTCTTTTGAGTGAGGGTACTTGTTTCCACCACGGGCTCTGGGTATGGATTTGGCTGTGAACTATAAGTTCCAGCCAGTTTTGGAAGCCTTAAGTTTAACCCCTGTAGGAGTTTTCTCATGGTTTCTGGAGCAAGAGTGCCTTCAGGAGACCTCTTCTGAGCTGCTTCATGTGCTCTCTTCATTGAAAGGGTAAAGCAAGAGCATAATCTCTTAACAAAAGTGATGTGCACTATTGAGCAGGGAGTGAAAGAGAGCTTTTGAGGGCCAGAGCTTCCCAAGTGTCATAGGCATACCTGTATTGGCATCTTACCCGAGGAGCACAATCGGGAGCGACAGCATCCTTTCTGACATGGACACCTATTAGCTCTCAGGTGGTTGGGGACCCCTTTAGGCATATTGACATTTCTGGAACATAGTACGGCTGCCGGTCAGTAGCCCCCTTTACAAATGGCATGGTAAGTAGTTCACGACATCCTTTTGATGAGGACAGCAGGTCTTCCCTCACCTAGACAAGGTTGGAGACCTGGATAATACACTCAAACCCTGTGTTGCACCCGCAAGAAAAGCAGCCTAGAGCCAGAGGGTCTATGGTTCTCACCTATATGTGGAAACATGACGTACCTGAAGATGCAACAAGAAAGTACGAGCAATAACTACAGCCTCATAGGCACTTACAGACACTGCCTTTGACAGGCCCACTGCTAAGCATGTCAGCTTCTGAATTCCAACTCAAATAGTGTAACTTTCCCCTTTTCTCGTCTGTCCATTTCCATTCTCCAAACACTGACCAAATTCCTATGCCTCTTTATGAAGCCAAGAAATTAAATTCTTGACAAGAACAAATCATTGTTATCAGATGATAAATCCATCCAGGAGTAGAAATTAACCCAGCTTCCTGTTCATGATCCCCAGTGCTAGGTGAGAAAGGCTAGAAGTAGAGGCAAGGCTTATTCTATCAAGGAAATAAGAAAGATAGGAGGAGTGAGAAGGGGAGAAAGGGAGAGCGTTCATAGCCACCCTGTCTTTGGAATTAACGAAAAGGAAGCTGGAACAAGGCAGGCAGAGCTGACCGAGCTACAGGTGCCCAGCCTTGTGTCAGGGCAGATCTTCTAAACCACGTTCCACCAGGGCAGCTCTCGGTGAGACGATGAGTCCTCAGGGTTGTTGAAAAATTGCCCAAGGAGACACCAGTAAGGGTATTGAACAGAATGGGGACGATGAGAAAACTGGGTCCACAAGTCCCCAGCAATTTGGTTTGAGACGGACTCTGCAAGGAAGCATTGGGGCTTAACATAAGCCTCTAGCTTGTTGCTAATGGAGTACCGGAGGGCTGGGCATTTGAATTGCTTTTCTGAATAATCTATTGGTAAACACCTTCACAAGAGAAATAAACTTACAAAGAAATCGTACTTCATTAGGCTCCAGTAATTCCAGAGCTGACCTTCAAAGAAGAGACAATGTCTTAGCCCTTGAAAGCAATGGGACTGCAGGTTTGGAAGTAAGTGGGGACCTAAGGCGGAAACATCAAAAAGGGCTTTTGGGTGCTTGAGCTGACATCCATCTGAGTCTACATGCTTCAGTATGGAATTTCCCTCTTAACTTCAGGCACAAACTGAGAGGGTTAAGTGCCACCCAAGAGGGCTCAGACCTAAGAGTAGAGACTCAGGCAGAAGCAGCTTTGGAATGTTCTGTGGAATAAAATAGTTGGGGAACTGAAGCAAGTGGGGGGCAGTGTTAATTCAGAGAAGAAAGATACGGAAAATCTCTGTAGCCAGCTCCCTAGTGTGTCACCAAGAGAGCTAGCACCTTTGTATGTAGCCTAGAGTGAACATGAGGGGATATATGAATTATCTAGTGACTGCAATCCTGTTACTGATGGCAACATGAACACAATGGGAGGGTGTTACAATTAGAGCAGCAAGTCAGGTACAAGAAGATACATCCTCATGTTCTCACCTATATGTGGAAACTAGCAAAGTTGATCTCAATCAAGAAGAGTAGAAGAGTGGTTACCAGAACTCAGGGAGCATGGTAAGCAGCAGAAGATAGAGAGATAGAGCAAGGATGGCTAGAGAACCTCATCTGAATAGCACATGTGACTTTACATATTTTTTATTAATTAAGGTAGCTTTGACAATCTTATACATGTGTCTAATATATCCTATCAACCCTATTCTCTATTACTTTCTCTTGGCTTCCTCTCACTGTGTCCCTTCTTCTAGGAGGTTTATCTGAAATGTTCCTTCAACTGTTATCTGGATCTGATAACAGACAAGAAATAATCTGTGTGTTTCAAAATAACTGCTAAGGAGGATTTTGAATATCCCGGTCACAAAGGCAAGATAAATGTTTGATGTTATAGATAGCCAAATTTGCTCTGGTTTGATCATTGCATTTTATGTGTGTATAATTAGATGTTATACTATTCCCCACAAGTAAGTGTAATTGCATAGCAGTTGAGATAAATAATAAAGAAATTTAGTGAAATCGCTCAGTATATGCAAGCAGTGAAGTTTACTCCCTGGCCCTTAAAAGGAAGAAAGGGAAGGAAGGAACGGGAAGGAAGAGGAAGGGAAGTGGAGGGCAAACAGGAGGGTGCAAGGGTGCGGAGGGCAAAGAAGAAGATAGCAGGGAAGGGGAAGGAATTTTAACCTCAGGAGTCATGACAACCACGTAAGAAAAGTCAAACAGGAATTTGCCCACCTTCCTCTTTTCTTTCCAGCCTCTGTGACCAAAGCAGTGAGTTGTGCTTTTTTTTTTCACTTTTTAAATTTATTTATTTCAATGTATTCACTTTGTGTCCCAGTTGTAGTGCCCTCCCTCATCCCCTCCCAAGCCAGTTCTCCCTCCTTCTTCTCCTCCCATGTCTCCTCCACAAGTCCACTGAGAGGGAGGTCCTCCTCCCCTTCCATCTGACCCTTGCCTATCATGTCTCATCAGGTCTGTCAGTGGCTGGCTCTTTGATCACCTCCCCCTGAGGGTAGGGAAGGCAGCTATACCAGGCCTCAGAGTGAGTTGTGCTTTAAATGCAGAAAAGAACACTCTACCCAGGCTCCAGACCGTCAGGCTGGTGCTGGTTTCTCCCATTTACTGTCTTGTAGGCTGATGCCACATCTGTGAGTGTGTCAGCAGATTGAAACTGAAAGTTTAGATGAAGAATTTGACAGCTGTAGGTGAATAATTCGAAGTGACACAGTTGTGGTAGTGGGTGTTCTACCTGATGATGAGTTTGACACAACCTAGCTGACACTTGTGGTCTGAGAGACAAGAACGGCTCCATGCTTATACTGCAGTTTGCATAGTGAATTAATCTTTTCTGGAATTATTTATTCGTGTTTGCATCCTGTGACATGTCCTCAAGTCACTTATCCTACCCCGCATCTACACCAGCATCACGGTCAGCACGTTTGCCCCACCCAGCTCTGCTGCCCTCTGGACCACTGAAATGCCAAAAAGGCACAAAGGAAAAACTTTGGTACACATGGTTGCATACCTTGGACCAATCCATTTTCCTTTCTTTTAAGGAAAAGCCCTAGCTTAAAAATATGCACAGAATTAAATTCTGCCCTTCAGTTTCCATATTCAGTTTCCTTTAAAATGACAGTCCAAACACCTTGATTTTATCTTAATTAGAATGTTTGGTCTTTAGTATTGGTATATGGGTTCATCAATTCAGGAAACTGGTGTTATCTTCACATAGAAATGGTTGTTGTAATCTCTGGAAGTTAAAAAGCCTCTAGTCCTACAGGTATCCATGATTTTCTCTATTATAGATGTTAGGGTCTGGCATGTCTTCAATCTATTGTTGGAATGTCTGTGGAGTCCTGATTAAGTTCTCTACCTGCCCCCACCCCTTTTCTGTCCGGTGTTTCCTAAGCTGCCTTCCATCAGATTCCTTCTCAGACCTCACTTTTCCATTTTTTGCTTGGACCATGAGAGTAAGATAGGATACACAGTCTATCCTGTTCTGCTGCAGATGTGATAAATATGTTTCATTGGACAGCACATGTCAATACTAGGTTAGAGTAGAAAACAGCACAGTGAATACTTTGCAGTTCAAGATTTGAGATAGTGCAGTTGCAGGTATAGGATTTTCAGGGTACCATCAATCACAGAAGCAAAGCTGAAGTGGTTTGTGGTTTCCTAGAATACCACAAGGGTTCTTTCCTACCAGCTACCTCAATCCCCCAACCACAAACATCTGCTTTCCTTAAATGTAAAACCAAAGCCGACCTGTAAGGAGCTTAGCTAACTCTTGCTTCTGCTGCAGCCACCTGTAAAGCATCTGTTAGTGTTACCTTATTATCCAAGCAAAGCTATTCAATAGTAACCTTATAAAGGTGTTCTGAGTTCATGAAGTTCATTTATTTACTACACATAGCCTCAGACCTCAGCATCATAGAAGGGGATAGAGATACTGATTACCTGAAAAGCAGAATTTCTTATTAAAATACTTTGAGATCCAGCTCCAAGGTCTACTTAAAAATTCCTCTCAGTATACACCACTTACAAAAGTTAAATCAATTCAGATAAGCAATTCAAATAGACCCATAGCCCCTAATTAAATAGAGGCAATCATCAAAAGCCTCTAGGCTAAAAAAGCCCAGGGATAGATGGGTTTGGATCAGAATTCTACCAGACTTTTCTTTCAAAGAGGAGTTGATACCAATACTCCTCAAATTTTCCCACAAAATAGAAAAAGAAAGAATATTACCCAATTCATTTTATAGGACCTTAGTTACCTTGATACCCAAGACAGGTAAAGACCCAACAAAGAAAGAGAAATATAGACTAATTTCCTCATGAACATAGATGCAAAAAAAAAAACTCTATAAAATGCTTGCAAACCAGTTCCAAGAACACATTAAAAAGATCATTCACCATGATCACATAGCCTTCATCCAAGACATAAGGGATGGTTTAGCATATATAAGTTGATAAATGTGACCCAAGATATAAACAAATTGGAAGACAAAAACTTTAGATACAGAAAAGGCCCTCGACAAAAATTCAACCCCCTCATCATGATAAAAGTCCGAGAGCAATTAGGGATAGAAGAGACATACTTAAACATAATAAAGGCAGTTTACAGCGAGCCTATAGCCAACATCAAATAAAATGAAGAGAAACACAAAGCAATCTCACTAAAATCAGGAACAAGACAAGGTTGTCTAGTCTCTCCATTTCTACTCACTATAGTACTTGAAGTCTCAGCTAGATCAATAAGACAACTAAAGGAGATCAATGCCACACAAATTAGAAAGGAAGAAGTCAAAGTCAATGTGTCACTATTCACAGATGATATAATAGTATAAATACATGACCCTAAAAATTCCACCTGGAAACAGCTATAGCTGAGAAACACTTCCAGCAAAGTATCTGGATACAAAATTAGCTCAAAGAAATTTGTACCCATCCTATAGACAAATGGCTATTAGACTGAGAAAAAAATCAGGGAAACAATACCTTTCAAAATAGCCTCAAGTAATAAACATCTTGAATTAACTCTAATCAAGCAAGTGAAAAACTGTTATGACAAAATCCTCAGGTCTCTTTAGAAAGAAAATGAAGAAGATACCAGAAATTGGAAAGATCTCCCATGCTCATGGATCAGTGGGATTAACAGTAAAAACAGCCATTCTCAAAAAAAAAAAATCTACAGATTGAATGCCATTTCCCATCAAAATTCTAAAACAATTATTCACAAATCTTGAAAGGAAAAACTTCAGCTTCATAAGGAAACACACACTGTCTCTCACACAAACACCAACAAAACAAAACAAAACAAAAAACCAAAGCAAAAAAACCAAGATAGCTAAAACAATTCTGAATAATAAAAGAACTACTGGAGGTATCAATGTCCTGGACCTCAAACTGTGCTATTGAGCTAATGTAATAAGCATGTAACAGGCTAGTAATAAGCATGGTAAACAGCGTGGTGTTGCACAAAACTAGACATGTTGATTAGTGGAATCGAACTGAAAATCCAGACATAAATCAACATACCGGTGGACACCTGATTTTTTTGATAAAGTCTAAAACTATATACACTAGAAAATAGACAGCATCTTTAACAAATGATGCTGGTCAAATAGATTCATACTTATCACCCTGCACAAAACTCAACTTCAAACGTATGAAGACCTCACATACATCCAGATACACTGATAGAAGAGAAAGTGAGATATAGTCTTGAACTCATTGCACAGGGAAAGACTTTATAAACAGAACATCATTAGAACAGGCACTAAGATCAATATTTAACAAATAGGACCTCATGAAAGTGAAGGCAAAGGACACATTCATCAGAATAAATGTCAACCAACAGATTTGGAAGATATTTTTACAAACTACACATCTGATAGAGAGCTAATATTCAAAATATATAATGAACTCAAAAATTACATACAAGAGAATGAAAACACCAATCAAAATGGGGTACAGATCGAAACAGAATTAGCCAAAAGAAGAAACTCAAATAGCTGAGAAACACTTAAGGAAATGTTCAACATCCCTAGCCATCGGGGAAATGCAACTTAAAACAACTTTGTGATTCCCTCTTACACCTGTCAGAATGGCTAAGATCAACAACTAAGTGACAACTCATGCTGGCAAGGATGTGGAGTGCAGGGGGGCACTCATCCATGGCTGATGGGAGTGCAAACTTTATACAGACAAAAATGGAAATCAATGTGGTGGTTCTGCAGGAGATGGGAATAGATCTACCTCAAAGTCCAGCTAGCTATCCCACTCTTGGGCATATATCTAAGGGACACTCTATCCTATCACAGTGCCCATTTTTAATTCAATTCTTTGTCTTGTTGTTAATATTTCTATTTATTTTCCCAAGGCTAAAAGAGCAGGCATACCTCTTAAAAATATTTTATCTTTATCAACTTTCTTGGAGTAGTCAAAACTTTAAGCACATGCATGTCTGACAGCACATACTTTTTTTGCCTATGAATATAGTTAAAAGAACTAACTGGAAATACCCATCATGAGATGTGAAGAATATTTCTAATCAAAATCCCGCAGGGGCTTCTCCTTATTCTCTAGAACCAAGATTCTGATATAACTCGATCATGCTTCTTCTTTGAGTGATATGGCATTTATTGGATGATAACTCTATTTCGAAAACTTGCAGAGTGTGTTTGGAAATGCTTGGATATCTGCCATTTTGGTGATAACATTTAAAACTAAAGAAGTAAAGCCGTCAAAAGGTGGAAACTTTCCATCGGGATTGTTTGGGTTATTAAAGCTGGAGCAGGCTCATGTTTCTTTGTGATACCTGTCTAATCATGCTTTGTATCATGTTTATCCCACTCTTTCTCCTAAATTATTTTCAGGAGAAGTGAAAGGCTAAACCTAAGTAGGGCACACTGTACAAAGGACAGGGTCAGAGCTAGGGAGATGCTCAGCAGTTAAGGGCACTTGCAGCTCCGAAAGAGCTGGGTTCAGTTCCTGAAAGAAACGGCTGTTCACAATGAGTTCCAGGGGATCTGGTATCCTCTTTGACCTCCATGGCCATACATATGGTACACAGACAGATATGCAGGCAAACACTCACATGTATAAAATAAAAACAAATAAATATTTAAAAAAAACAAAGGACACCAGATTCATGTTATGTAATATTTGCTTTGGGGATCATTTGCACAATATAGACTTTCTGGTTCATTTGCATAACATGGGTTTTAATCCTCATTTGCATAATCTAGGCTTTCTCTTTTTAAACTTTTTGATTGATTCTCTGTGAATTTTACCTCATGCACCCCAAATCCAAATAATCTCCCTGTCTATCTTTTACCCTTGCAACCTTCCAGCTCCACACACACAAACAAATATATGTTGCACTAGAAGTTTCAGTGTGTCACAGTTTTTCACATGGTTCACCCTTTTGTCCACCCTTCTTTGCTTGCAAATGTTTACTGCCCGAGTCATTGTTCTGGTTCAAGGCCTCTGGCTTCTGCTACACCACCAATATTGACTCCTCACCAGGATTTCTCTTGGATATCCTGTTGTTGCCCTATGTCAGAGAGATCATGAAGTTTTGGATCTGTAGGACTGACCCTTTCACATGCTCTAGCAGTTCAAAGATGGGGTGGATGCTGGGGTGGGCTAACTCTGAGCCCTGGATCTGGCCCCAGGGGAAGCTGAACTGGTCACGCTGCCAGCTCTCCTGCCACAGTGTCACTGCAGACAGGGCTTCCACTTTGCTCAGGCCAGCGGTGGGGCCAGCTGTCCTGAAGCAGCTGGCAAGGAGTGGAATGGCTCCCCAAGCTCAACCTCATTCCATCTGGTCCAGCTAAGGCAAGGAATGCTTACTATATCTCAGCAATATCTTACGTCTCAACCCAGAGGTGTGCATTTTAATATTACAAGGAGCTCAGGTCACATTCAGATATTCTGAGTGCTTCTGACCTAGCTCGCGGCTCTAGCAATTTGCATGGGCTGTGGCTTCGTGTTTCTAGCCTTTCTGTTTGACAACAGGCCTCTCTCAGATGCTAATTTTATAGTTTTTGTTTTGTGTAAGGTGTCCAGAACCTTATTCTCCACTCTACTTTCCTAGCTCACTGACACACGGAGAGCAGAGAATGGAGATCATTATGGTTCAGGACCTGCCTGGAGTGTTGATCAGAATGGCTACAGGGTACTACTCTCTCCCTACTTAATTAATTAAATGTTTTGCCAATGTGTTAGACAGACGCTGTGAATTACTATTTCCCCTGGGCATTACACAAATGTAGCCATTATGAAGAATGGTTTCTGTGTACCTTGGGCCAATAGTCATGATAATGAAATAAACAGTGATAACTAGGTCCATGGTAATGTCAACAGAGATATTAGCACTCCTGAACAGAAACGGGACTAGACCTCACCTGGAATTCCAGCTTCCCAGGGCCAGGTGACCTTTGAGGATGCTACAGTATATTGAAGGTAGAAGGTTAACCTGCAGTTGATGCAGTTGCCCTTCGCTTGACACCATGCTGAAGGGGTACATTATAGAGACACTTGTATGTCACCCAAGGGAGGTACAAGATACTGATTTCATAGTATCAGATTCAAGAGACTTCAAGTTGGGAAAGTGAGACAAACAAACTTATTCTCTCCTCTGTAGAAGGTAAATTTATACTCTCTGATGCACAGACACACACATACCTACACATATACACACATGTGCACACACACATGCACACACAGAGATATGCATACAAAGACACACAGAGACACAAATGCACAAACATGCACGTGCACACACATCAGTTTCTTTTCCCTACTCGGTGGTAGTTATTGCCCCTCTCATCTCACATGGCCCCTTCTTCAAACCCCCACCCCCTTTTCTGATGCAAAGGCTTAGTCATTTAGCAGTGTGCAATTTCTTCAACCCCAAGCTAAACTGAGAATGTGTAAGAAGCAGACACCAGTTACTAGGTGGGGAAGACAGGGACCTAGTGCCTCCTCCTAAGAGCTCCAAACACACTTCACGCTGAAGAGAAACCATAATGATTTGTTTCCCACAGCCCGCTCTCATGTAAGTAACTGCTTATGCATTCTCTACTGAGTAACTGACAAGCTCTCTGGTGGACTAGGCTGCAAGGGGACAAGCACCATTTCTCTGCTCAGGCTTTGATACCTCAGATCCAGGGTGAAAAAAATGTTTGTTTACATCTCTCCAGGAAAAGTCACACAACAGGAAGTGCTGATGCTTCATGCTGGCTGTGTTTTGCATGGTCCTATTTACTGATGGTTGTTTAACATACTATACTGTTCAGAAGTTTGTTGACCTCCTTCCTTATTTGTTAAATGTCTGCCCTTGTCTTTCTGCGTTCTAGTGAGCATTGATCAAGGGAGATTCTGATTTAAAAGCTTTAACGTTGACAAACAGGAGCCTTTAAAAGAACTTGGTGATTTTAAAACGAATATAACTCACCCTTCCCAATACACTTAAAAATCACTCCACTCGATCTCAAATCCCCTTTAACTTCTCACTGCCAAAGCCACCTAATCATAAATTTTAAATGCTAGAGGAAAATTAATTCACTTATATTCATTAATGTGTCTACATCTGGAAGATGGATTGTACAAAGCTCTTAGATACAATCTGCAAAACATAAATATTGTAAAAACTTTTAAGTTAAGTAATATTGTTGCTTAAATTTTTATTAAAATATCAGAAATATTTCATTCTTTCTTTTTAGCAGAGGTTTAAGTTTGGAGTAAATTGCTGCTCTGTAAATTTTCTTTTAACAAGTCTGGCACCTTGTTATGTTTCATTAATGCATAATAATGTTATCCAAACAAAGTTGCTCCTTATATTTTCATAATTTATTTATTTTTTATTCACTTTACATTCTGGTTGTAGCCCCTTCTCCCTTGCTTATTCCTCAGAAAAGGGGAGCTCCCTGTCCCGTGCATTCTCACCAAGCTGTATCAAGATGAGCATGTCCTCATCCTCTGTGTCCTGTAAGGCACTCCTTCCAAGGGGAGTGAACAAAAAGCTGGCAAGTGAGTTCTTGTCTGTTGCTGTTCCCGTTTCCCTTACTAGAGGACCCACATGAAGCCTAAGCAGTCCATCTGCTACATCTTTGTAGGGGGCCTTGGTCCAGTTCATGCATGGCCCTTGGTTGATGCTTTAACCTCAAGAAGCCCTATGGGCCCTCTTCAGTTAGCTCTGTTGGTCTTCTTGTGAAGTTCCTGTCAACTCCAGGTCCTTTTCTCTTTCCTCCGACTTTTCCACAAGACTCCCTACTCACAGCCCAAATGTTTGGCTGTGAGTCTCAGTACTGTTCTTGAGGAGCAGCTGGGAGGAGTCTCTAAGGGAACAACCCTGTCTGCAACTTTAGCAGAGCATCTTCATAGTGTGAGGGGTTGGCACTCTCCCATAGGGTAGATCTTTGGTTGAGCCAGACATTGGTTGGGCATTGCCTCAATCTCTGCTCCATCCACTCTATCTTTATCCCTGCACAACTTGTAGGCAGGGTAAATTTCAGGTTGGAGTTTTTGTGGGTGGGTTGGTGTTCCTGTCCCTCTATTAGAAAGCTAACTGAGTTAGGAGATGTCCTCTTCAGTCTCTATGATCTCTGCTCCTAGGAGTCACTGTGTAAGTCCCCTCATATTCTCTCAGGAGCTTACCCTGACTTAGGTCTCCAGCTGGCCACAGAGCTATACCCACCTTCTGTTTCTCTTTCTCTACAGGCCTTCTGTCCTCTCCCCCTTGTCTCCTCAGGTCTGACCTCTACTCTCTTAACTCTCTGCGCCCCCTCTCCTACCATGTTCCTTCTTTTCAGCCATTACTTCTCTCTATTCTATCTCTCCCCTTCCAAGTGAGATTCATGCATTGTCTCTTGGATCCTCCTTGTTATTTATCTTCTTTGGGTCTGTGCCTCATTGTATGCTTATGCTGTATTAAATGGCTACAATCTCCTTATAAATGAGTATATACCATGTGTGTCTTTCTGGATCTGGCTGATCTTTTCTAGTTCCATCAATTTGCCTGCAAATTTTATTATTTCTTTGTTTTTAATAGTTGAATAGTATTCCATTCTTTGGTTGAGGGACATCTGGCTTGTTTCCAGATTCTGGCTATTATGAATAAAGCTGCTACGAACATGGTTGAGCAAGCTGCTCTATCAATTCAAAAGTATTAATGGTGATATCATTTAATGAGTTTTATTCCAACAAAGGCAAAGTACTTAGTACTCATTGTTTTGGCTCTCTTCAAGAAATAAAAGGCTATATCTGAATTATATATAACTTCAAAATGCTGAACAAAAACTACTTGCTAAGACAGAAAAATAGTTCAATTCCTTCTGCTACCTAAAAATAGAGATGACATTTTAAAATCTAATTCTATATGTAGTTAATGTATAGTAACAATTCAGCCTTCCCAGTGTCAAGAGCTAGAGCTAACAGAATCAGTAGGCTCTCTTGTCTGAAGAGGAGGAGGTTCGAAGTCCTGCTGCTGAAGTTTGAGATTGTGGGGTGTGCACAGAAAGAGTGAGAGCAATTCTGACATACCTCACTCCAACTCCAGAGTGTTTCAGGACAGATCATAATTTACTAGCCAATGACAGGACAGCATAGCAACAGACAGATTGTATACAGAGTTAAGAGCAGAGGGCATGTAGTGTGGAACTCACTGGGGTGCCCCAGATAGCATAAGAGACCTCACTTGAGGTCATCCTCTTAAATCCAGAGAAAGAAGTATCCCTCCTACCAGAAAAATAAATCCCTCCTACAAGGGCAAGAATATCCACCACTGATTTTGCTGTTGCCATAAGAAGCCAACATTGTTTAAGAAAAGCAACCTAATCTAAATTTTCTATGACTACATGATATTTAGCATATAGACATATAACTATACATGATTAAAAAGAGAGAAAAAAAACAGAGACATACTGGAGATGAAAACCAGTCTATATAAGTCGATAACAAACAAATGTTAACATTAGCAGGCAAAAACCCACACAAATAACGGTTAGTGTTCATTTTGAATATGACAAAATCTAGAATCACCTGCAAGATGTGCCTCTAAGTATGTCTGTGAGGTATTTTCTTGATTACACCAATTGAGATGAAGAGATCAGCCTACTGTTGGTATCACCACTCCCTAGGCAACAACTTAGAGGTAGCTCAACAGAAGAATGGATAAAGAAAATTTAAAAATTCACAAAATTCACATGTAAATGAGTGGAACTAGATAAAAATCATCCTGATTGAAGTATCCCAGACCCAGATACATACAAATATGGTATGTATTTGCTCACATGTGGACATTAGCTGTTAAGTCAATGATAGCCAAGCCATGACCCATACAAACACAGAGGGTAGGTATAGAATAAAAGATCTGTGGTCAGACAGATAGATATTACCAGGAAAGGTAAATAAAATTGATAGTTTTACATAGATGGAGAGGTGCTGGAATGGAAGGAAGGATCAAGAGGGAAAGGGAAGAAGAAAGGGGAATGAGGGAAACAATATGAAGAGACAACTAAAATTAAGGGCCATTTGAAGAGTAGTATGGAGAAAACCTAGCACAGTATAAGCCTCCTAAATTATATACATATATGATGGTGAGTTACATGAAATAATCAAATAATGGGAAGATAGAATCCCTACTGGATATTTCTTGTCACTAAATGAAGCTTTCAATACTAGGATTAGGTTACATTTAACTGAAGCTTTAGCCAATGGGTCCCATGAGAATGCCAAAACCCAGACTGTTGCCAAGACAATAGGTTGCTCTCCACAAACTGAGAGCAAGGTCCTGTTGCTAAAGATAACACCTACACAACTTACTTAACATGGAGAAGTCAAGCTAGTACCTACATAGGGAAAGCCTTCACTCTTATATACTGGCTTCTTTGGTACAGGAAGATACTCTGCATGCTACCAAAAGATAAATATAAATAACATGCATGGTCCTTGGTAGGTGCATCAGTCTCGGCAGAACCACGTGGGCTCAGATTTTTAGCTTTTTTGGTCTCCTTGTGGGGCTCCTGTCCCCTCCATGTCCTTCTATCCCCCCATTCTTCCATAAGACTCCCTGTGTTCTGTCCAAAGTTTGCCTGTGAGTCTCAGCATCTGCTTCGATCCCCTATTGGGTGGAGCCTTTCAGAGGACCCTCTCCAGGAACCCATCCTGTTCCCTCTCTTCCACCGCTTCTGGTGTCTATCCTGTTTGGCATTCTGAATGAGATTTAAGCATCCTCCCTGGGATCCTCCTTAGTCTTTAGCTTCTTTATATCTGTAAATTTTAGTATGGCTATCCTATATTATACAGACAATATCCATTTATAAGTGAGTGTATACCATGCCTGTCTTTCTGTTTCTGGGTTACCTCACTTAGGATAATCTTTTCCAGTTCCATCCATTTGCATGCAAATTTCATGATTTCCTTGTTTTTAATAGCTGAGTAGTTTTCCCTTGTATAACTATGGTACAATTTCTGTATCCATTCCTCCTTTGAGGGATATCTAGGTTGTTTCTAGATTCCGGCTATTACAAATAAAGCTGCTATGAACATAGTTCAGCAAATGTCCTTGCTGATGGCAGGGCATCTTTTGAGTATATGACCAGGAGTGGTATAGCTGGATCTTGAAGTAGTGCTATTCCCAATTTTTTGAGAAAGCGCCAGAATGATTTCCAAAATAGTTGTACAAGTTTGTACTCCCACCAGAAATGGAGGAGGGTTCCTCTTTCTCCACATCCTCTCCAGCATGTGTTGTCAGTTGAGCATTTGATCTTAGCTAGTCTGATGGGTATAAGATGGAATGTCAGTTATTTTGATTTCCATTTCCCTGATGACTGAAGATGTCGATCATTTCTTTAAGTGTTTCTCCACCATTCAATATTCCTCTGTTAAGAATCTAGACCTATAAGATAGGAAACATTCTGAAATCTGTATAACTAAAGAAGATAAACAAGAAAGAGGACCTGGGGTAAGATGATCAAGCCTCAGAAAGACAAATTGGATGTTGGAGAAAACAAGTAACAGGACAGGAGCCTACCACAGAGGGCCTCTGAAAGACTCTACCTAGCAGTGTATCAAAGCAGATGCTGAGACTCACAATCAAACCTTCGGCAGAGTGCAGGGAATCATACGAAAGAAGCGGGAGTTAGTAAGACCTGGAGAGGACAGGAGCTCCACAAGGACCAAATATATCTGGGCACAGGGGTCTTTTATAAGAATGTATCTCCAACCAAGGACCATGTATGGATATAACCTAGAATCCCTGCTCAGATATAGCCCATGGTAGCTCAGTATCCAAGTGGGTACCCTAGTAAGGGGAACAGGGACAATTTCTGACATGAACTCAATGGCTGCCTCTTTGCCTTCCCCCCTCCCCCGCCTGCCAAGGGAGGAGCAACCTTGCTAGGCTACAGAGGAGGACTTTGTAGCCAGTTCTGAAGATACCTGATAAGCTAGGGTCAGATGGAAGGGGAGGAGGACCTCCCCTATCAGTGGCATTGGAAGAGGGCAGGGAGGAGATGAGGGAGGGAGAGTGGGATTTGAAAGGAATTAGGGAGCAGGCTACAGCTAGGATACAAATTTAATAAACTGTAACTAATATTAAAAAAATAAAAATAAAAAATTCTTTGCTTAGCTCTGTACACCATTTTTAATTGAATTATTTAGTTTGTTGGTGTCTAATTTCTTGAATTCTTTATATATACATCTACCAGATATAAGGTTGTTGAAGTTATGATAAAATATCTTTTTCAATAATAAAAATATTGAAAAATAATGGCCACAATTTATATGACTTCTGTGGAAAATATCAACTTATATATCTAATCCTCTCAAGTAACAGTTTTATATCTAGCTGAAATAGTTTTCAAAATGAAGAGGAAATCAAGCATTTTTAGATAAGTGAAACACAGACAAGCCCTGTGGAAAATCTAAGTCAGTGGTTCTCAGCTTTCCTAATGCTGTGACCCTTTAATGCAGTTCCTCCTGTTGTGGTAGCCCCTAACCATATGGTTATTTCAATACCCCTTCATAACTGTAATTTTGATACTATTATGAATTATAATGTAAATATCTGATTACAGGATAGTTGATATGTAAGCCTGGTTGAGAACCACTCTAGCTCTTCCCCTTTTTGATGCAGGCAGTACACATATGACCAGGTGTGCTGTCAGAGCAGACATGACCCAATGCTACCATCCAATTGGCAGGGTTTTCAGTTGTATTACAGCAGGGCAGCAGGACAGCACAGCCAACCATGCTCTCAAAGGGACACATATTGTAATACCCTTAGAAAAATCACTAACAACATCAGCACAGATTTCGCCAAAGATAGGACTGTCTCATTTTCCTTTTAATTAAACTTAGAGTAAGAGAGAAAAAACAGTCCTTCTTCCCCCACCTACCATGGTGATAAAGGGCAACTACAAGAGGCAAGATAGCAAGAGAAAGGCATAACAATTTATTTAAGTTTTATGTACTATGGGGGCCTTCCTTTACACATGAAAAACTAGGGTAAATTTTCATTCTCAGTCTGCTAAGAATGTGGACAACTGCAGAGAAGCGTGGCTGGGCGAAAGGGTGCGATGGTCTACTGGTGGCAGACGAAGGGAGACTGCATCAGACCTGCTCATACTAAGGGCAGTTTGAAAGGCAGTCCTCTTCTGGGTCCAGAGTAGGACACTCATTACACAAGGACTTTCAGGAGTCAAAGGTCAGGTATCTTCCTAGGTCCTAGGACTTGTAAAACCTCAATTCGTTCTTGGATTCTGTTAAGTAGTTTTCTTAGAGTTAATGTTAAAATCAGAATAACAATGTTTATTTCTTCCATATTTGAATACCTCTTTAAAATATTTCTTCTATATATTTGTAATGCACCAATAAAAAACTATAGGTTAGAACTTCATAAAAGTAAACAATCTTCTTCAACTTCTTATGTTTCTGTCTTGTTTGATAAAATAGGCAACACATTACTACTTTGCCAGACATTTAATGTGTTGAAAATTTCAGTTTGCCCTCCTAGTCTGCCTTAGATCTTTTCCTGTCTTTATTCTGTGCTATTGAACTTTGTTGTGGGTATTTAGTATCAAGAGGGAAAGAAACTGCTGTCTAGTTCCTAATAGAACAAGGTCATTAGGAAAATAATTTTTTTAACTTGTGTTGAAATGTTTTTCTTGTCTTTAAAAAAGTGGATTGAAAATATAGCTCAGAGGAAGGGACTTCCCTGCTGCGTTCAAGGCCTTAGCTCAATTTCTTTAACAAAGCATAGTGATGCATTGTATAAAATGTCAGAATAAAACTCTTTGTGTACTGAAGAGAATCAACCTAAAAATTAAAGCAAATTGTAAATTTTCCTTCCTTTATTCATATTTTTTTCAGACAAGGTTTCTTGTGTAACCTTGGCTGTTCTGGAACTCACTCTGTAGACCAGTGTTACCTTGAACTCTGAGATCCATCTCCTCTGCCTCCCAAGTGTTAAAGGCTTGCACTACCACTGCCCAGAGTAAATTTTCCTTTAAACTAAGCATTTCTCTTATCCATTAACTAATTTAATATGTGTCTGTGTATGTGTGTGTGATATATATGGAAAAATGCTTATGTGTGTACATGTGTGTGGGGACGTGTGCATGTGTGTGAGCAAGTATCGAGGCCAAGATAGATGTCTGTTATCATCCTCAATATCTCTTTATCTTGTTTTTGAGACCAAGGCTCATTATTCAGAAAGACCACCTAGCCAGTGAGCCTCAGGGATGTTCCCACCTCCACGTCCCAAGCACTGAGACTGTAGCAGCATGCCACTGTTCTTGTGGTCGCTTTACTAGCGAAGCCATCTTCTCATCCCCTGACTCATTTACTCTTTCTCAATAGCTCAGCAGATTTCTCTTGCACCAGGCTTGTTTTCTTGTCTAACTTTCTTACACTGATGTTTTTTACACATAAGCAAAATTGTCTGATATTAGCATTAGAGGCATGCACTTTCTTCTCATGTGGGTTTTTTTGCACATGAATTATTATTATTTTTTTACCAGTTTGTACAAATACTTGAAAAAAAGTATAATCTCACATAAACATAAGGAAAACATACTGAAGTTTGGGGTAAACAAAGCTATAAATCCAAAGTATTCATTTGTGTGAGATAAATCAAGAAAAGTACTTCACAATTAATCTATAATGAATACATTCCTTAATTACTCAATATTGAGTATTATTTTATAATCTTGCACTTGTATTCTTGATAGCAGATAATCACTTTTTTTTTGTAAATGATATGTGGTAAAGAGTTGACATACAACCTTAGAATGTTCATCGAATCATATGTGTTGGTGGTAAAACATGCCCCTCTTCCACAAAGCAGGAGATGAAGCACACTCTTAGCTGTTACACGTGTAATATGAAGGCTCACAAAACACCAATTTTAAAAACTCAAACTCAGATTGCACTAATAATTTTCATTAAAAATTCACAGGCCAATAAAACAAGCCACATTAATTTTCTCATTTCTCTAATTTGGCTGCCTCGCCAGGCCCCAGTGGGAGAGGGTACACTTTGTCCTGATGGGACTTGAGATGCCAGGGTGAGTTGGTACCCACTGGAGGCCTTCCCTCCTTTGAGAAGAAGGAGAGGGGGAAATGGGCATAAGGAGTAACTGGAGGAGAGGGTGGAAGGGAGCTGTGATCAGGCTGTAAAGTAATTAAATGAATAAATATTAAAGGAAAATATTTTAAAAGAAAAAGAAAAAAGTTAATTATATTGTTTTGAAGTTCTACTATTCTACTGTATCTACTGTTTTAAAGTTTCTTCTTAAATAATAATAAGAACTTGAAACTGTCACAGAATGGAGTTGACAATGTAGGGCATTGGCTTCTAGAAACAAAAGAATACAGAAGATCAAAGAAGCCAAAAGCATTGGTGGGACCACAACCGTCCTTCTTACCTCTGCAGACATAGAAGTCTCAAGCTATAGCAGGTCGTTAGCTTTATGAACGGCTGGAGTGTGGAGTCGGTGTGAGGGCTTCCGGCTCATGGCTCCTTAGGAGGCTGCTCTCAAGAGCTGCCGCAGTGCTTGGAGGGCTTCTCTGGGGCTGTACTCCCACTGCCCAGCCGAAGCTCACAAGAGTACTGGTGTCCTTCACACAGGATGAGACTCTTACCGTGGAAAGATTGGTGGTAGCTCTTCTTAAGACCCACCTTGGGAAACAGGAAGAATGATACATTGTAGTGCTTAGAAGGACTTCGCGCTGTCTGGCCAGGGGCACTGGGAAGAGGTAACATGGCAGCCTCTGTTGAAGGAAGGGGGTGGGGGCACTGTTTTCAGGCTTATCTGGACACTTCCAAGGCAGCGCTAAGACAGCTGCTGTGGAGTCAATCTTTCCCGATGTTCAGATCTCATTTTGTCTCACTATGGTGACAGCTAAAGATAAAGAAGGCAAATTGTCACATTTTCTTCACATGCATACCTTTTAGAAACACACACACACAACACACATATATGAAATTTATTGCTGAACTCCTAAAAAGAATTAAGGATTTTTATTATTTTGACTATGTCATGCCTGTGGTTTTGTTCTTTAGATATCTACCAAAAAATAAAAATTCACAATATGTAGCAACAAGAAAATATCAAATTATTCTGGTGAACAAAAACTAAATGTGTCAAACACCTACAGGCCAAATATGCTCCAAGTCCTAGTACAGTACACAAGTACCAGCACAGTACACAAGTATGTTTTTGAGATTTAAAACCATGGACTGCTCACCAATTCACTATCTCAGGCTAAGTTAGATTTCCCAACTTACACAATTATAGATTTCCATTCTGCAGCATGTCCTTCTAGCCTATGGTGTAACTGCTCATAAAATTACTTCCTCTTCCTACTGTATTTCAATTAGTAGTAGCACTTTTCTATTATAAGTTTTAAAATTAATTATACTACCAATAGAACAATTTTTACTTTACAGCAGTGGTTCTCAACCCTTCTTAATGTTGTGACCCAGTAATACAGTTCCTCATGTTATGGTGCTGCCCATCATAAAATCATTTTGTTCTATTTCATAATGGTAATTTTGTTACTGTTATGAATTGTAATGTAAATATAAGACATGCAGGATATATAATATGTGATTCCCAAAGGGGTCACAAACGCATAGGTTAAAAACCATCACTTTATAGGGAAATACATTCTCAAACAGTGAGCTGGCACTGTTAATCTCTCAGGACAGAAGAATTTTCTGTAACACTGTTTTCTTGGGTGTGAGTGTGCAACCCAGGCCAACTTCTGGTAGGACCTAGACATAAGTCCCTTAAGGAGACCATTTGTCAGACCCTAGCCCCCAAACCCTGCCTACTCTAAAGGCCTTAGTGGTCATTTCTAGCCCCTGCAGATACAGGTAGCCAAGCTCCACCCCACAGGGGGGAAAAGCCCAAGATCAGTCCACAAAATCCCACCAATCCCAATGCACCCTGGGAAGCACTCCCCAACCCCCAAGAAACCCTATATAAAGCTTGCCTCCAGCTCAGTTCTTTACTGCTTCTCACTTGAGGAGAAGCAGCCATCTCTCGAGGCTTTTCAATAAATTTGTTTGAGGTTTGTTGTACAGTGTGACTCTGTATGGTTCCTTGGTTCACAACTGCAAGAATACCTTTTTCTTCAGAGCCACAACACTTACATTGGGAAAACCTTTCCCTCAAAGCTGTAACACTGACGCTAAGAGCATATACTCTCTCCTTTTTCCCTCTCTCTTCTCTCATGTCCTCTTAGTTCTCCCTCTTTTTTCCTCTCCTTCTTTTTTTCTTTCTTTTTTTTTTTTGGAGTAATCTATTTCACTACCATGATATGAGGACACTCAATGGAATATGCAGGAGCTCCTGGGCTCCAAAAGTGCAAGGCAAGCGCTCAACATAAGTACCATAAATAATTTAATAGTAGAAACAAAATCAGCACTTGATTTATACCGCCAAGGGTCTTTCAGTTATAAAAAACAATGAAAACGTAAGCCAAAACTTTCGGTTTTGTTTTAACTCAGTGACTTTGAAGGATGAATTAAGTCTTCTTGCCTCATGATAAACATGATACTTTTGAAGTTGTAGAAAAGGAGGGGGCGTCTCCTAATCTTTACTGCAGGGATTGGAAGAGCCAGTGAGAAGAGGTTGAGGAAGGTGTTCACTCGGTGTCACAGGGCTTGATGCACCTGATTGAACTTGTGAGCAGAAAAGGAATAAAAGCCGCTACCTCTGAAAAGATAGAAACCAGTCTCTGAGGCCAAAAGTTAGGGGCATAAAAGATGCTCCTTTATCTCTGTGACAGAAAAGATATCTAAATTAGAGCAGAGCTGTGGTTTATTCAAACTCACACTTTCACTGACCAGTTTGTTTTATCAATCCTGGTTTATCATCCTGGTTTATCAATTGCATTTTAACTACTATGAAACAGAAATAGAGCAGAATTCCACAGATAAGATGTTCCTAAGCAGACAACTGAAGATTCTAAAGAAAGGACAGTACTTGTGCTTCTCAGTTGGTCTTAGCTAAGATGTCCATCCTGTGTTTCTAAGTCAGAGAGTCAACCACCCATGTTCCTTGGACAGCTGGCCCCTTAAATTTCTTCCAGTTGATAGATATGGGTGGAGGGAAAGACTTATCCCAGTACACTCTACCTCCAAAAGAGAGATTCAATTGTCTATTTCATTTGAAGAATTTTCAAGTAGGATGCTGGGTGAAGAAAGGGATTCACAATCATCCTAAGGCAGTGACAAACACACACACACACACAGAGAGACAGAGACAGAGAGACAGAGACAGAGACAGAGAGACAGAGAGACAAAGACAGAGAGACAGAGAGAAAGACAAAGACGAACAGAGACATGCCAGGGGTCACTAAGAACAGAGGAACTGAATGGGAGTAACCTATTCTAGAGAGTTAGGTTCTGTTCCAATTGCTTCTCTTGAGAAGATCAGATACCCCATCTTCAAGAGTTCTTCAAAACCTCCCTGTTGGGCTGGGTCTTGAGCAAGGGAACGCTGAGGTGTTTGGATGTTGTGCAACTGTTTTTTACTGAGACTGAACATTCCATCCTTCAGGAAAACTCCTTGTGCAGGAAGGTAAACAACTCAATGTAGCTTCAGGAAGTCCCTGAAACTGGCCAAGTTCCTAGGCCCCTCTTTCCCAGAGGAAGCTGAGTGTTCCCCTCACCAATATGTCTGTAAAATCCCAGTAAAACTCACTGGTTCACCAAATTGGAGGTTGGTGCTATCCTTTGTCACAGGTTCTCTATCTACATGTGTGTTGGGTCTCTTCAGTAAAGTTTTGTCACACAACACTGAAGAACAATAGATGAAGTGTTCAAACCCTATGATATAAACTGCCTGAGAATTTCTCTTCTAATACATTCTCTCACCCTCTCTTTTATACACACACACACACACACACACACACGCAGGCACGCACACGCGTGCGCGCCCACGCTCACACACACACACACACACACACACACACGCACGCATACACAGATACACACTCATAGTAGTCCTGTTCCTTCAGAGAACCATGCCTATTACAGCAGGTATCCTTTTGGTATATTGTCGCTACTACATGATGCCTTTTTATCTGTCACTCCAAAAGAACAAGTAGTAAACACTACATTTGTTCAACCAGAATGCCCTTCACTCAAAACTGGCTGTTTGCCAGATGCTTGTGTCAATCCCAGGTCTCTACTTTGTACTTAAAGACTCAGTTCAGTATTTTTTATAGACAAATAACCAGGTTAAAGGGCACAAAGGGCTTTTTTTTCTTTCTATAAAATTCTGTAATGAAAATGTTCCCATGTGCAGAAGATGGAGGACGAGCACACCCTTCTGCCAGGGCAGCTCCTGGATGCCACAGTTACCATTCTACAACATGAGTGTTCAGTCAACCCTCTCCTGAAGCAGCATTATCTGGATGGTAAGAGTCTAAGAAACAGCATCACAAATGTTGCCACTTATCAAATTTAACTATGAATTATTTGGGAAAGTTCAAAGTTTATATTTTACCATTATATATTCATATAAATAATGTTATAGTAGTGCTTTACCCACTATATTTTGTACCCCAGTTAAGTTACAAAGAAAATTGGTACTACAATATGGAAATATCAATAATTTCTGCATGTCTAAGAACGTATTTCCCAGCTCAGTGACTACAGAGACAATCCTTCTCTAATGTGACACCATTATGCCCAGTTCCATTCAATTTGATGGATACTTACTGAGCACTTTGCATGCCAGATAGAACACACATAATTCTTACTCACAGGAGTATTCTGCCTAGAAGAGTGATAGAATGCCACAGTGTGTCACATAGAGTCATCAAAGTTTTAGTTATGGACTCAGAGTGGGTCCAGTGGTGCATGACAGCGTCCCCTTCAGGACCACCAGACTCATTCCTCCCAATGTGGAGTTTGGAGTCAAGCCCTTCTAAGACGCAGTCCTGTTTAAAATCTGTCACATGCAGGACTGTAAAGACTCAGCTTCCAAGCTTCCTGGGCCTCTACCTGAAGGGCCATCCATGGTCCAGAGTGCCTCTAGAGACATCTCTAGACACTGTATCAATGCTCATGTGTTCAGCCTTACTTCTGGCACTATCCTAATGTTTTGTCCTGAAGCAATTTTCTAATAAATATCCATGTGCACATCTCTACTTCAGAGCCTATGTTTCAAGAACCTCATCACACAGAACTTGAGTCATCATTATGTATTATTCGCAGCAATTATAATCTTCATTTGTATAACAGCATATTAGAGATACATACAATCTGTGTCTACTCCAGTGATGGTGCCGCATATTAGGAACACCAGTATCCCCATGTTATAGGTCAATGGAAGAAGCGGTTTAGCTACTTGCCTCTATGTGTTTTACAGGAGGCAAAGGCAGAATCTGAACAGAATCTTTGCTAGCTGGGTCTTATCACACTGCCTTCTATAATCTTGCTGAAATAAAAGATTAAGGGCCCAAGCTAACACTGTGTTCTATTCTACATGTTGCAATACTTGGTATTCATTCAGGAGGCTACTAACCCATCTGCTACCTGGAGATCAAGAACATGGAAAGTGGCATTGCTTTGCCCTGTACTTATTTCACAGTCTTATCTTAAAAATGCTGCAGTGTTGGAAATGCTGCCCAAAGACATGGCTGTCAACAAGTATAGCTAGTCTTTTGTAAAGAAAAGCTATTTTGTTATTTATCCACAGTTCAGTGATTTGAGTGTGAATGTGAATCGGCTGCAAAGATAAGAGAGAAAATAGGGAATCAAGGTGAAAGTGAAGCTTAAAGAGATGAACATAATGTATGATTAAGTGTGTTACAATACAGGGCTCCAGAATGAAACCCAGCAGCTATGAGCCACTGAGAAAACACTTGGGTGCAGCCAATCATAAAATGAGGATGACATCATTGCAGTCAGGTTTCCATGGATCAGCTTTTGAGTTATAATGCCCTATGTTTAGTATGTTCTGTGGCATACACAAAGAAATCAATTTATCTCCATCAAAAATATTCAAGAATACTAGGTACAGTCCCCAGGGGTGGTGGATAAGATAAGTGGAAGTTTACAAAGTGGCATCCTGACAGTGTTCCCAGCATCCTCTGGGCATGCTGATGACAGCTGGTATTTCATTGTTCCTACTCAATGGGAAGATCAGCAGCCACACCTTTGCATTTATAGGCTTCAAAATACACAAGGTGTGAAAAGAGCCTGGAAAAAACAGCAATGACAGTACATGCATATGAATGGCTTTTTTAATTTTTAATTTTTTACTCTTATATACTATAATTTTTTCAGTGTTCAGTGTACTTTAGGGGATGGCTGACTCGCTGTTACATCCATCTGAGTCAGGAGAGGTTAAGAAGCTTAACCAGTAAAGCACAGCTAGGAAATTGTAGGGTCAGAATTTTAATCTCAGAAATCAGGCCCAGAGAGCCAGTCCTTGCCCACGGTGCCTTCTTTTTTCTTTTGTTCAGACACAGACCTCATCCATTGCATAATCCTTCCATGGAGTTGTTCTCACCATGGGGATATGAGTGACTGTTGCCTTCGCAATAGAAGCAGCAGCCACAGAAATATTTATGGAGCACTTACTATCTGTCAAGTTTCAAGTCTCATGAGAAGCACTTTACATGCTTTTTGTCATTTAAGATCCCAAGAATTTTTTTAAATGTCTTAAGGGAAATGAATGTGTCTGACAAGAAGTGCCCAAAGACAACGTAAGTGGAGAAATTACCATGATGGAAAGTGACGGTGGGAGGCAGGAGAGTGTGCTTCACAGCTAAGGGGAAATTTATTCAGAATCAGGAGTATACGTTGAAGGCAAATTAGGATTTATTAAGAACTGTGTGCCAGACTCTAGACTCAGCTGCTTTGCATACACACTCTTACCAGCATTAATCATGATTGCTTCCATCTACAGATGAGAAATTTGAGAGGTAGCCAAGTCTTCCCCATCTGTGGCCAGACACAGCCATCAGAACCATATCTGCTCTGTGTGACTCCAAGGCTGTAGCGTCTACTACTCATGAAAGTTGAGGGAGGTTTTGACCACAAAAATGAGCATGAAATGGCCATATGGCAGTGCCAGGACCATGTGATCAAAATATTCAGGGAGTGATGGTAAAGGGATGCAGGAAGGTACATCAAGGCTGTCCATGATTTTAAATATTTGATTATAGACTTTATAGAGCATCCAACCTTTTTGAGCAATGGTGTGTCATAATTAGACATTTTACAACAACATAGAAAGCAAGTGCACATTTGAAAAATATTTTAAAATTCTTATGAAAATATCACACTAGCTCATTACAACTTTGTTGTTATTGTGCATGCATAAATACTGTTAAACTCATGTTCTGACCATGATTTTCTTCCTCTAAGAGGCATGTCCACTAGGAACATCCACCTTTCAATCATGTTCTTGCTGTGGGAAATGCTGGCATCACTCCTTTTTCAGGCTGCATATTTTTAACACATGGGCTATGCTGAGAGCTTGTAAGCTAGAATATTAGAAATTATTTTGACATGTACTTCTAAAGGTCATACAGATGAATATTAGAGAAATGACAGATGGTGATGATAGATACAAAGATAGGTACAGAAATAGATAATGGAAGACAGATGGATGAATGGATAGGTGGATGGGTGGATATATGATATAGAGCCTCTTCTACTGAGCCCCTGCAAATTTGAAGCATCCTCTAGACAGACACATGTGCCTGTGGATCATATTCCACCAGCACACATATATGTGGAGCATTCCATGGGTCTGTGTTGGATGTTCTCTGAGAACATTTGTCAAGGAGCATCTTCCACCCAGTCTATGCATTCTAGATGTGTTTGTGGACCATCTTTTATCATGCTTCTATACCTGGGGACCATTTCACCTCACATGTCTATGAAGCATCTTCTATCAGGCCCACACATCTTCAGAACATCTTATATCCAGCCTATGTCTACAGAGCATCTTTTGCCAAGTTCACTTTCTGTGGAGCCTTTTTCACTACCAGCTGTCAGCTTCCAGAATCCAACCCCAGGAAACTGCCACTGATCATAACCAAGTCTTCATCAGTTCCTTTGCTTTTAAATTGGGCCATCAGGCTTGCTTTGCACACCGAGGAAGACATATGCATCTAAGCTACATAGCCATTTTAAGATAGAATTATGCAAATACTTTTTTAATTAGAGAGCCAAAGATATAAACAAGTGGCTATGTGTGGGCACTTTGTAATCCCATGATCATCCAAATTAATCCAAACACTGGAGAAATTCTGTACTACCAGGTCAACTGGAAATGCAGAGGTGTATTACATGCCTTATATGTATCCCCCACCTACTCAGTGCCCTGGGTGGAACCTGCTTCACTGTAGAGCACAAAGAACATTTAAATTCCCACCTGTGCAAGGCCTTGCATAGAAGCAATTCTCACTCTTCACACAGAAACAGGGTCAGCAGCACCAGACATAGAGTCACAGGAGGAAGACAGTGTGGGTTTGAACATCTCAAGGCAACAGGAGCTATGGGATCGTCTTAGTCAGTGTTTTCTATTGCTGTCGCAAATGCCATGACTAAAAGCAACCTGCAGAGGAAAGACTCTCATCTGTAAAATTCTCATGTCACACTTCATTGCTGAAAGAAGTCATGGCAGGAACTCAAAATAAACAGGAGCCAGAAGACTGGCTGGATCATCTTTGCCTTCTTATACAACCCAGGACCACCAACCCAGAGCAAGCTGATCTCTACCACATCAGTCATTAATCAAGAAAACATGCCACAGGCCAGTGTGGTAGGGGCATTTTATTCATCAGGTTCCCGCTTCCAAAATGACTCTTTTTTGTGTCAAGTTGACCTCAAACTAGATAGCACAGAACCTGTATCTATAAGTATACTTTCTGGTTTGTTTGTTTGTTTAAGTTAATTTAATTTTTGTTATGTCTTATTTTAGGGGAGCAGGATCTTACTTTGTGGCCCAAGGTTTCCTCAACTCGCTATGAGCCCCCTGCCTCAGCTTCGTGGGTTCTTAGATTATAGATAAGGACCTGCGATGCTTGGCTTTATAGGCACAGTTGTTGTTTTTTAACAATTGCAAATTTCTTTATTTTTTTATTCACTTTACATCCTTGGTGTAACACCATCCTTCCTTCCCTCCCAGCCTTACCCTCTCTCCTTTCCCTCCTTCCCCCCCCCCTTTCCTTTTTCCTGAGAAAAGGGAGCTTCCTTTCCCAACAAGCCCAGCTTATCAAGTTGCATCAGGACTGAGCATGTCCTCTCCTCCTGTGTCCTGACAGGGCAGTTCCACAAAAGGAACATGATCAAAAAGCTGGAAAGTCAATTTTTGTCCAAAAAGTGACTTCTGTAATGGCCTGCTGCATTGAAGAAAAGAAAAAATTTACTTCTTCCCATTTTATACCTACTGCCAAAGAACAAACCTTCGTCTACCTCACATTTCCCTTAGTTTTAAAGCCCCAAAGCATAAAGATGGCAATTAGGAAAGCAGTGTGACAGCAAAGGCACCCTGTTCTACCGGAGACCACACCCCTGCCTCCCAGAACTCTAAGTAGGCCACTCACTCACAGACCTCACTAACACACTCAGCCACCCCATCCTATCCCCATTCTCCCACCCCTCCTCTTTTCTGTGTCCTAACCCAACTCTGGTGGAGACTCCCTATTCAACCACAGGCCACACTAGCAAGAAGACCAGAGAGGAAACAGAAACTAAGAAACAAACACCCATCCAACAAAGTCAAACTCAGGAATCAGCCCCTATAATTACCCCAAACCTAGATGCCTAAACGCCAATATAAGAACTGAGTCAACAACAACCAGGACAATATGGTATCATCAGAGCCAAGCTACCCTACTACAGTAAATCCTGGATATTCCCACACAGCTTAAGCACAAGAAAAAGGCCTTAAAAGCAACTTTATGGAGATGATAGAGATAAAATGAATAAAGAAAGCCAAGAAAAAAGAACAGTTGAAGGAAAGAAATAAAACTGTTCAAGACCTGTAAATGATAATAGAACCAATAAAGAAAACACAAACTGATGGAATTCTGGAAAAAAAATTAGGTAAGCAAACAGAAACTACAAGACACAAGCATCACCAACAGAATACAAGAGATGGAAGACAGAATCTCTGGTGTTGAAAATATAATAGAAGAAATAGATACATCTGTCAAAGAAAATGTTAAATCTAAAAGAGTCCTGACACAGGGCATCCAGGAAATCTGGGATGCTATGAAAAGATCAAACCTAAGAATAATAGGAATAGAAGGAGAAGAATCCCGGTTCAAAGATCTAGAAAATATTTTCAACAAAATCATAGAAAAAGTTTTTTCCAACCTCTAAAAGAAGCTTACAGAATACCAAATAGATTGGACTAGAAAAGAAAGTCCCTTTGCCACATAATAATCAAAACACTAAACATACAGAACAAAGAAAGAATACTAAAAGCTGTAAGAAAAAAGAGCCAAGTAATATATGAACACAGACCTATTAGAATTATACCCTACTTTCCAGTGGAGACTCTAAAAGCCAGAAGGAACTGGCCAGATAGATGTCTTGCAGACTTTAAGAGACTTTAAATCACCATAGATGGAGAAGACAAGATATTTCATGATTAAGTCAAATTTAAACAATATCTATCAGCAAATACAGCCTTATAGAAGATACTAGAAGAAAAACTTGAACCCAAGAAGGTTAATTGGACCCATAAAAACACAGGTAATGAGTAATTTCACACCAACAAAACCAAAGAAAGCGAACTATATGAACGTGTCTGTGCATTCACCAATGCACATGTGTGTGCAACCACCACCAATAACAACTACAACTACAATAGCAACAAAATAACAATAATCAATAATCATTACTCACTGGTATATTCTAGTATCAATGGTATCAAATCTCTAATAAAAAAAACACAGATTAGTAAAATGGATACAAAGACAGTATCCATCCTTCTGCTGCATACAAGAAACACACATCAATGTTAAGGATAGACATTGCCTTAGAGTAAAGGATTGAAGAAAGTTTTTCCAAGCAGATGGTCCTAGGAAGCAATCTGGTATAGCCATTCTAATATCTAACAAAATAGACTTCAAACCAAAATTAATCAAAAGAGATAGTAGAGGACACTTCATACCCATCAAAAAATCCTCCAAGATGAACTTTTAATTTCTGGCATATATTTCTAAAATACAAGGACATTCACATTTGTAAAAGAAACACTACTAAGCTTAAATCACACATTGATAGTGGAAGACTTTGGTGTCTGATGCTCACCAACAAATAGGTCATTCATCCAAAACTGAAACAGAGAAATGCTGGAGCTAACAGACATTATAAACCAAATGGACCTAACAGATGTCTATAGAACATTTCATCCAAACTAAAGGAAATATGCCTTCTTCTCAGCACCTCACAGAACTTTCTCAAAAATTGATCATATACTCAGTAGTAAACAAAGTCTCAACAGATACAAGAAAATTGAAATGACTCCCTGAATCATGGACTGAGGCCGGATTTCAAAAACAACAGAAAGCCTTTGAACTCATGGAACTGAATAAATCCACTGAATGAAAACTGGTCATGACAGATATACAGAAAGAAATTAAAGACTCTCTAGAATTCAATAAAAATGATGAAAGTGATGTTAAGAGGAAAGTTCATAGCAGTAAGTGCCTACATGGAAGAATTGGAAAGATCTCATAATAGAAACTTAACAGCATACCAGAAAGCTCTAGAACAAGGAGAGGTAAGCTCTCCTAAGAGGAGCAGGAAATAATTAAACTGAGGGATGAAGTCAATGAAATGGAAACAAAGAATGCAAGCAGGCAATGAAACAGAGTTGGTTCTTTGAAAAAGTAAGGAGCATGGACAGGAACTTATCTGAATTAACTAAAAGATGGAGAGAGAATATCTAAATTAACAAGGCCGGAGACAAAATGGGATCATGACAGCAGACATAGGAGAAATCCAAGAAATCATTAGGTTATACTTTGGAAACCTGTGCTCAACAAAATTGTAAAATCTAGAAGAAATGGATGATTTTCTCTCTGAATGACACTTAGCAAAGTTACATCAAGATCTCCCAAACAATTTAAAACACCTATAAATCCTAAGAAAATAGAAGCAGTCACTGAACGTCTTCCAGCGGGGGGGGGGGGGGGGGGGGGGGGG
>CM053753.1:3203850-3229522 GCA_028658305.1 Pachyuromys duprasi | reverse complement strand
ACCCTCCCCCATACAAGCTGGGGAGTGACAGACTGGCTAGATCCCAGGGGAGGACATTGCAGCCAGCCCTGAGGAGACAGGATGAGCTGGGGTTGAGTGGAAGGGGAGGAGGTCCTCCCCTGTTGGTGGACTTTGAGGGGGCGGGGGGAGATGAGGGAGGAGGAGGGAGGGTGGGAGGGAATAAAGGAGGGGGGCTACGCCTGGGATGCAAAGTACCTAACCTGTGATTGATATAAAAATAAATAAATTTATAAAAAATTAAAAAAAATCTTCTGGAGATAAATCCATCGCTGATCTCAAACTGTACTATAGAGCAACAGTTAAAAAAAAAAAACAACTGCATGGTAGTGGCATAGAAACAGAATGGGGAGTCAATGGAACCAAAAAGAAGACTTAGGAATAAACTGACACACAATGAACACCTGAATTTTGACAAAGATGCCAAAACCATTCAATGGAAAAAAGACAGCATCTTCAACAAATGGTGATAGTGTAACTGGATGTTACTTGTAGAAAAATGCAAACTTATCACCCTGCACAAAACTAAAATCCAAGTAGATCAAAGACCTCAACATAAAACTAGAAACACTAAACCTGTTAGAAGAAAAAGTTGGGAAGAGCCTTGAACTCATTGGCACAGGAGACAACTTCCTGAACAGAACACCAACAGCACAGGCTCTAAGAGCAACCATCAATATATGGGACCTCATAGAACTGAAAAACTTCTGTAAAGCAAAGGACACTTTCATCAGAACAAAACAACAGCCTACAGATTGAGAAAGGATCTTCACCAACCCTATATCTGACAGAGTGCTAATATCCAGAATATATAAAGAACTTAAGAAGTTAAACAGCAGCAAATCAAATAACCCAATTTAAAAAAAGTGTTCAGAACTGAACAGAGATTTCACAATAGGAGAACCTTGAATGGCAGAGAAACACTTAAAGAAATGCCCAATCTCCTTAGTCATCAGGAAAATGCAAATCAAAACAACCCTGAGATTTCACCTTACACCCATCAGAATGGCTAAGATCAAAAACTCAAGTGACAACACATGCTGGAGAGGATGTGGAGAAAGAGGAACCCTACCCATTGCTGATGAGAATGTAAACTTGTACAACCACTTTGGAAATCAATCTGGCCCTTCCTCCAACAATTAGAAATAGTCCTACCTCAAGATCTAGCTATACCACTCCTAGGCATATATCCAAAAGATGCTCAAATACACAACAAGGACATTTGTTCACCCATGTTTGTGGTAGCTTTATTTGTAATAGCCAGAAGCTGGCAACAAACCAGATGTTCCTCAGTTGAGGAATGGATACAGAAATTGTGGTACATTTACAGAATGGAATACTACTCAGAAATTAAATACTAGGAAATAATGAAATTTGCAGGTAAATGGTGGGATCTAGAAATGATCATCCTGAGTGAGGTATTCCAGAAGCAGAAAGACACATATGATATATACTAACATCTAAGTGGGTATAAGACATATAATATAGGATAAACACACTAAAATCTGTACACCTAAGGAAGCTCATCAAGAAGGAGGACCAAGTAAGATGCTCAGTCTTCATTCAGAAAGGCAAACAGAATGGACATCGGAAGAGGGAGAAAACACTGAACAGAACAGGAGCCTATTACAGATGGCATCTGAAAGACTCTACCCAGCAGGGTATCAAAACATATGTTGAGATTCATAGCCAAACTTTGGGCAGAGTGTTGGGAATCGTATGAAAGAAGGGGGAGATGGAAAGACCTGGAGGGGACAGGAGCTCCACAAGGAGAACAACAGAACCAAAAAATCTGGGCACAGGGGTCTTTTGTGAGACTGGTATTCCAAACAAGGACCGTTCCTGGGAATAACCTAGAACCCAGGCACAGATGTAGCCCATGGCAGCTCAGTTTCCAAGAGCGTTCCCCAGTAATAGGAACAGGGAGCATCTCTGACATGAACTCAGTGGCTGGCTCTTTGATCACCTCCACCAGAGGGGGTAGCAGCCTTACCAGTCCACAGAGGAAGATGATGCAGCCAGTCCTGATGAGACCTGGTAGGGTAGAGTCAGATGGAAGGGGAAGAGGACCTCCCCTATCATTGGAAGGAGAGAAGGGCGTAAGAAAAGAAGAGGGGGGAGGGTGGGCTTGGTAGGGAATATGAGAGGGGGCTATAGCTGGGATTCAAACTGTAATTAATAAAAATAAAATTAAAATTATAAAAAAGAAAAAATAAAGAAATCCAGGTCTGCTCCAAGGCATAGAGCTCTCTTTTTAATTGCCCTCCAACAAGCTCAAATTTTAATTTTGTCTTTTTAAAATGTTACTTTTTCTTTTATTTATATGTGTTAGTATTTCCCTCTATGCATATCTGTGCACCATTTGTGTTCAAAAGCACTGGACACCCTAGCATTACAATTATGAGTCACCATATGGTTGCTGGGAATCAAATCTGGCTCCTCTAGAAGAGCAGCCATACCCTTATCCAATGCACTGATTTTAAGTTTTTTATGTGTGATTTATTATAGCATACACTAGGAAGAGGGGATTCTGTTTTATGTGGATAATTATATTCAGGGATAACCTGTCACACAAAATTATTAGAAATTTAATTTTATAAAACTTTCTGAATGTTTTTTAATTTCTAGATATTTTTCTTCATTTGCTCTTTGTTAGTTAGTTTGTTTGTTTTAGACAGGGTGGTCTGAGTATGTATCCCAAGCTCATCCCCTTCAGTTCCTGGAGTCAAGCCCCTCCCCAGCCTTATGCGTAGGATGACGGAAAGGGAACACCATTCCTGGCTGTGGTTTTGGCTTCAGGCTTTGGGTCTTTATTTTTTGTTTTCAGTTATCATACATAATAATGGGTTTCATTATAATAGTTTCATGTTTATGTAACTGGATTTTGCTCATATTTACTGCGCTCTACTTCCTTTTACTGTGTCTTCACATTTTACTGGTCCCATTCTTCCCCTAATAATTTTAGATATGTTCTGCAGGTGACTGTTTTTGCTTTTCAAAAATAATGTGAAAGTGATTCTCAATTTCCAAGGCATACAGCCTTAAAAGGTTACCTTGGAAAATGATTCCTAGACCTAGACTTAGACCTAGTGTATCTGCTATTTCTAAAACTTCATAGTCACTGGGCTGAAGCTTGCTGTCTGATTTTTAGTTTGCCCATCACACTGGCAAGTACATAGGAGTCATGGTTCTATCTGACCCGGTTCTGCAGTAGGGAAAGATACTTGGTAGCCCCGTCCTACTTGTCACTCCTTCCACACTTCAGCTATGATACACTGAAATCCATCTTCACCCATACTGAGAGGATGGGAGATGCAGGAAGGAGCCCCTGAGATGGAGGAAGGAGAAGCTGAGGTAAGCACACCAAGGTTGTGACCTGAGCTGCATCTCCAGGGCAGCGAGAAAGTCCTATTTCTTTTCTCCTTTAAGAATTTAGAAAACCTGATACACTTTAAGCAGAATTCCATTGAGTAAAGAATTTAAGGCACCAACTTAAATAAGCTCAGCTCACCTACAAGGCAGGCAATTATGAATGCTCCCATTTTAAGTTCCATGGACAGAAAGAATACACAAAACCCAATTTGCTCAGGTTATTTGCATAGCATCATACTCTGCTTAGCCAATAATGTTAGCAGCCATTTCTTCATTTTCATTCATTTCTGCAATAGATATTCATGGGGTGCTGACCAGGAGTAATAATTCATCCAGCACCAGGAACATGAAAGTGAGTAGAACAAAGGAGACCTCTTTGCTGTAGAATTATCATTGTATTTGAAGCTAGGTGATCTATGCAACAACAAAATGCCAGAATTTTTAAAAAGTCAAATTTTTACTTTGGTGGGAAAGGGATTCATTGAATCTAAGAAGAGAATCCCCAAAGCTTCAACTGCTTCTTACACATGGTCACAAATTGTGGGACTTTCTGAGCACTGCTACTAAAGCGATGACTAGGCAAATGGAGACGCCAGCACCGCTTGCATAAGACTAATCAGGATGTCAAAGAAAGGCAGAACACCGAAAGCGGCAGCAGTGCCTGTGAGCCCCACGTTCCCAAGAGTAAGTGTGGTATTTTAAAACAAGTCAGCCCATTCAAATATATTCCTAACGTTGACATACAAAAATAGAGGACAATTGCTTGGTATTTCTGCCATGACCTTACATGCAATCCAATCTTGAAGTACTATGATTCAAAGTAACAGTAAGAGTCCAAAGAGCAGTCCCAAATTGTTATCAAACTAAAGGTTACTTGGTCTAATCCTATCCTTGCAAGTTTATAGAAAACAACAATGATGCAGTGATCTTCACTTTTCTTTCCATATCATTTTAATTTGTCCCAAATCATAATGTATGCAGAGCAACTAACTCATAAAATATAGAGCCTATGCAAATGACATCAACTAATTTTTATCTCTATTTGCATTAACTTTATTTTCAAAAGTATAAAACTATAAGTCACAAATAATAGACTTACCTTATTAAACCTAAATGTTACCTTGTTTGTTTGGCTCCTAACCATGGAAAAAATAATTAAGAAAATGAGGGAACGATGAATCAGACTTGTGGAATGGAGTACATATATCTGTTCCATCCATTTTTCTTATCATGTCAGCTCAGGCAAAAAAAAAATGTTGCTACTAAATTGTAAGGAAGACTATCTGTCAATATAATCTTAGAGGCAACTACAAATAAATTCAATCAAGGGAAAACAAGGATGACTAATAAATGCCAGTGAGAATTAAGAAGCCATTCAAAAAGCAGAGTGGACATTGATGAACTGCTTGAAACTATGATGGTTGTTTCCTTGAACAGTCTATTCATAGCATGTTCTTTAGATGTTTGGATTTCGGCAATGGCTCTCAGAAACTGAGTGGAGGTGACCTCATGGACAAAATGTATTATTTCTCATCCCCTGTACACAGGAGCAAGCAAGGAGTAGAGGCAGCATTACATGTATATCAGGCAAAAGAGCAAGGCACGAAGGAACTTAGAGCATCTGGAAACTTGTTCCCTCTCTGCTCACTGGTACACAGTAACTGTTTCTCATCTATGGGGAAGGAGAGTATAATCAGAGTGGGAGGGCAGGTTAATAAAGGAATGGTTCTATGCTCTGATGCGATCAGCTCTCTGCTGGTGGATGGAAAGATCTCCCTCTGCCATCAGGACACATCCAGCCACAACTGGATCATCTTCCCAGCATCCTAGACAGGTCTACAAGAGGCTCATGACTTCTAAAGAAAACCTCAGACAAACTCATCTTGTGAAAAGGCATCTCCAAACAGGAAAGATTAAAGACAGACGGGGTGGCCCCTGAAAGAAAATCAGGTAAACAAGGAGAAGGTGGGCTATTATGCAGTGATCTGAGAGGGCAGGCTCAGGCAACAGGAGCAGGGTTCCAAGTACAGGGCAGGGCTGACTGCCAGCCTGGTGTCTCTCTCCCCCTCTCCCTGCAGAACAGGGGTATGGCTATGTGGTGCTCATCCTCAAGCTTTATTGAGCATAAACATCAGCTAGGGCTCTAGTTAAACATGCAGACTCTTATTCCATGGGGTGTGGTGGAAACAGAAAGGGAATGGCATTTTTACCACTTTCTAGGTGTTAGTTCACAGGGTTGCAAGACCAAGAAGGTATTTAGCTCATTTAGGAGAAGGTTTATCGTGAAAGCTAGAGGAACTTGCCCTGAGCTGGCAGCAGGGAGCTGAAAGAGTAGTTCCCAGCTGGGCAGGGTGGTGCATACCTATAATTCCAGTGCTTGGGACCTGAGGAAAGGAAGAGGAAGGAAGCTCAAGGTCGGTTTCAGTAAGAGGCCTACCTGAGCCACAGGAAGCTTTGCCCATACATATACATAATGAATGAATGAATGAATGAATGAATGAATGAATGAATGAATGAATGAATGAATGAATGAGTGAGTGAGTGAGTGAGTGAGTGAGTGAGTGAGTGAGTGAGTGAGTGAGTGAGTGAGTGAATAAGTGCCAGTGAGATAACTCAGCATTTGCTTCCAGGCCTGCTGACCTGATTTAAATATCCTAGGCTCCTCTGAGTTGACCATTATATGCATGGTATGTGGATGCCCTCACACATGCATAGGCATATGCAAAATAAATTCATATAAAATAATAATAATAAACAAACAAATTACAAGTAAATACCCCTAGAGGCCTATAGAGAACAGAATTCCTAAGAGCTCAAGCGTTAGAATCAAAATGATGCCAAACACATCCATACTGTTCCTGTGCAGCCTTGGGTACATGAATCAATACTGAGTCTGCTTTCTCTCCTAGCAAACGGGCTCACTGTGCCTGCTGTGCATGGCTATTGTAAAGATTAAGTGAAATAATGTAGGAATAGTCCTGCTACATTGGCAATTTGCCCATGACCCAGCTCTGTACCTCTGCCTGAATCAGGATCATCTAAGGTTTCTTGAGGCTCTGTGGACTCTCTACTTACCATCTCAAGATGGTGGAAGAGTAACAGGAAAGAGAGATAATCTATTTTCCCTTTTTTTTTTCTTTCTATCTCTGTAAATGTAGGCAGTAGAACAGCTAAAGCCACGGTGAATCAGTGAGTAAGTGAGGCAGCTGCAGCCACCAAGACAATGGCACATGCGAGTGAAGGCCAGGCGCAGCGGCTTTTCTAAGCTATTCCCAGCCGTGGCACTGAGAGTTCTCAAACGGAATGCTTCATAGGTGTCTGATTTTAAAAAAAAATGTTCCTTGGAGCTGAAGAGATGGTTCAGTGGTTAAGAGCACTTGCTACTCTTCCAGGGTATCTGAGTTCATTTCATAACCTGTAACTTCAACACCAAAGGATCCAATGCCTCTTTTGGCCTCCACAGGCACCTGCACTCACGTGGCATATAACAGAGACATATATAAAACAATGCGCTTTGCTTAGCTGCTTTTCACTAATAACTACTGATGCATAGTGCATGGCGATGGTGCTAACAGTGATGGTGGAAGTGAGGGCAATGGTGATAATGATGCCAGGAATTCTCAGGTCAATGTCATGGCAAGTATGTACAGAAAAGACACCTCACAAAAGTTACTGACGTACTGGTAAAAGTTATGGAACCTTATCCAGCTCTATCATTAAGTAGTTTCTTAAAGCTGGGGGCTAATGCCTCATCTCTTCAGCACTATTTCCTCTTTCACAAAATGCCAAAAATAACAATTTATATAGGTGTAGTAAGAGTGAAAAAAAACAGTAAATATTGTTGAACTTTGCAAAAATTCACCAATGTGCTACCGTGCTGGGAGTTAAGCTTGGGCCTAGTGGTTATAATCGTTCTATTTTACATCAATTCCAGAAGACTAACAGCCTTCAGAGGCATATTCAAATGGCACAGGTGTGTAGTAAGCAGGGAAAAAAAACAGAAATGGTCAAAAATACACCTAAAGGTATATCATCTCCCTCAAAATTTTGAGAATACAAATTCCAATAAACAATCCATTATTTCCAACTAATTGGGAAAAGTCACAAATCTATACCCCGGTGACCATAAAGATCTGTAAAAGTTAGCATCTTCAAATATTCAAATGAGAGAGAACCAAATAAATGCAAATTATTTGAGGGATGTTAGCATAGTTGCCAAACACCCACATTGGAAATGGTGACCTGAGTCTTACGCTTCTGCTTGGTGTGGCTGAGCCTCTGCAGACACTGATAGTACTGTACTAACAAAACTGCTGACTGACACCTCAACTCCTGTAACGGGTGTGGCCAAAACAATTGCATGCCCCCTGTACATTGTTATATCCACATCCACGGGCTTGTATAGGTTTGAAGGAACAACTAACAAGAACAAGCCAGAGTTTCAGTGTCGGAACACAAGAAAACTGGTTTCTTTCTAAGGCCCCATCCCAGTGCAGAAGAGCTGATTAATGGTGGAGTCAGTGTTTAGCAGGTGTTCTCCTAAACTCCCTTCAGATACCAAGGGCACCTTCCATATCCAATTCCACAGTCACTGTGGTCACCAACATACTCTTGACCATTAGGACATGAGGAAATACAGGTAAGTGTTTGCAGAACTTGGCCTAGAAGGATCAGAGAGAACTCCCACCCTCTCTACTAGTTAGAACTAATTGGAGCAGCCACAGAAAACACTGAAAATACAGTCTGTTGTGAATGTAGGAAGGAGAGGGGACTGGGTTTGATAACTAAGACAGCTCCCACATCTATGATGATAGGTTCCTAAGGTCAGTCAACACTCAAATTAGAAAAGAGGAAATGCAATGAACAGAACTACATAAGTATATCGTGTACATGTATTATATTAATAGATATGCCACTGTATGTTATCAGATTTGAAAATGCATTATTAGAAGTGCTTATGCTGTTATATGCATTCATTTGCCTGCATAAATCGTTAAGAAATGAACTGGTTATGAGAATTTTAAAAATGAAAACTACATTTTGGTTGTGAGCCTAGACTTTAAGGTCTGAGTCATCTTGGGCGGTCTTAGGAACAAGAGGGATCAGATGGAGGAGAGATACAGAAGGAAAGAGCACAGGGAGAGATGACTGGAATAGGTGGGAATGTAAGGGGCAATGTGAAACCCTACTGGAGTAGAAACTTCCTCAAACCTGTGAGAGTAGGTATAAGGTTACTGTGTAATTCAAATGTGTACCCACAAATATCTGTTTACTATCCTTGTTCTGAGACTCTCCTGTCTTACTGTTTTGTAACTCCCCAACTGTCCCCTGATATATCAATAAAGCAGCTTACAGACAAGTGCTGAGCAGGATAGAAAATAGGGCTGGACTTCCTGGAAGCCAGGGGAAGAGATGTTAGAGGGAAAAGTAGGGGATTCAGCCATGGGAGAGGTCCAGGAGACACCACGAAAGAGCTCAGCAGGAAAGCTACAGAGTGCAGTTATCTTTGGGGTATATACTGGGAAGAAACCAGATTAGCTTAGAGGGCTAAGAATAGAGTAATAATTGCTCAGTTATTGTGTTGTCAAGCTTATTATTAAACAAATTTAAAAGAGTCTCAACTATTTGTGTGATAGCCAGGTTGAGAGAGAAACTAAGAAATAAACACAGTTTTGTAAAAATCAACCATAACCTATGAGAGTGACCCTAATGAGGACTCCTAGTAAAGGAGGATACAGAGACTGAACCAGCATCTTCTTAAACAGGCTAGGCTCCCAGTGGTAGGACCAGAACACCAACCCAGCCACAAATCTCCCTAACCTTTCCTGCCTACAACATGTGTTGGAGCAAAGGTGATTCAGAGCTGTGGGGGTGACCAACACAATGACTGATCTAACTTGAGGCCTGGGCTATGAGAAGAGCCCATGCCCAACACTGTCTGGATGGCCAGGAACCAGAAGCTGTATCACTCAGAGACCTAAGGTAGAACAAAACACAACTGACAAAAAACAGTCAATGAAATGTTTCTTAACAATATTCTGCTATACTCATAGATAGGTGGCTAGCCCAGGTGTCATCAGAGAAGACTCCTGAGGCTGTTATCAAGCAGATCAAAAGACCCACATCCTAATATTGAATAGAGCGTTCAGGCAATCCCATAGAAGAGAGGGAGGAAGAATCATAGGAGCCAGAGAGATCGAGGACACCAAGAGAATATGGCCATAGAATCAATTAAGCAAGGTTTATAGGTGTTTGCAGAGACTGAAGCAGCAATCACAGAGCCTGCAAAGGTCTGAGCTAGGTCCTCTGGGGTATCTATGATTGTTTGACCTGTTCATGGGACCCTTTTCCTCCTACTGGGTTGCCTCCTTCAGCTTTGATATGAGGGTTTGTGTCTGGTCTTATTGCGTCCTGTTATGCCTGTTATATTAGGTTACTATCCCTTGGAGGACTTTTTTCTTAAGGGAAATGGAGGAACAGTGGATCTGGTGAGAGAGAGGAGATGGAGGGGTAACTTGGAGGAGTGGAGGGAGAGGATGCTACCATCCAGATGAGAGAAGAAAGAAAAAGACAAAAGAAAAAAAAGAATAAGGATGAAGAGGAGATATCAGGAACCACAATCTACCCTATGGGAAGAGAGAGGCTTTACTCCCAGGGTCACACACCTCTTTTTGGATAAATGTATAAAATTGTACGCATATAACTTGTATTCTTTAAAATGTTTTGAATCAATGACAAAAATGTCAAATTGTAGGTACATTGCTGCTGCACATGTGTAAATTAAAGCAGGATTCATTGATAAAGTGAAGTCATATCCATCTTCTATCTATCTATGGAGAAATCACGTCACAAAAACTAAATACACAGAAACACGAGTTAAGTAATAAACTGCATAAGTGACATGAAACTTGACGGGAGTGAATGAAGGGAAATCAGTAAGTGTTGCAGGGCTTAGCGAGCCTTCCTGAAGGACACAGGTATTAATTTGGTCTCAGAGTATGCTTTAATTTGAAATTAATTTTGTTTGCATACTAGAGTAGACTCTTTGGCAGCCAGACAACTTATACGAGGGCAGGAGAGATGGCTCACTGGTTAAGAGTGCCTGCCGCTCTCGCAGAGGGCCAGAGCTCAGTTCTGAGCACCTGCAGCAGATGGCTCCCAACCGCCTGTAACTCCAGCACCATTTACTCACCCTCTTCTGGCTTCCAGAGGCACCAGCACACCCACGACATGTCCAACTCCTTCATGCACATATATACATAAATAAAAGTAAAATAAATCTTTTAAAAAGACTTATAAAAATGATGGTAATGTTATGTATTACTAGAACCATTTTGTGTTTACTGACTTTAAATCAGCCATTTCTTGGTTTTCCTGTCACAGCTTTTAGAACATTATAGTCCACTCAGTTGTTTTATTTTCTCAGCCCTCAATATGACCAAGATTTTTCATTCCTACTCTGTTTTCTGGGCAATTGTTCATTTGTTATTTTCTACCATCCCCTGGGCCTCCACTGCCTCTTATATGAGACTTCCAGCTTTTATGGACGCCATCTTTCTGTGGACCATTACCAGGAAAGGGGCCTGGGGACTGCAGCCTTCACTGCTCCTCGTCTCAACCTCTTGCTTGTAATCCTGTGTGTGATACAATTTTACTGATGGAGGGTATATTTCTCTTCCCTTCAGAAACCTTTGTTTTGTGTATCATAGTTAAAATATATGTACACTGTTATGACTATTGTATTTTATCAGCCGGAAGTAAGGATATTACATGGGGAGGAACGGGTGGCTTGTAAAAGGTATTATATTGCTTTCTACTTTTGCTCTATATCCTGCAGGTAAACTGACTGATATTTTAATTTCCTCAGACTCCTTTGAAAGCCCTGTAAATGAATGTTCTGAAGAAAATATATAACTTTGGTTATCATACTTTATGGTTATTACTGTGTACACATTAAATGTGAATTAATGCAATAAAACAGTGTATTTCACATAAAAATAGTATGAATTTCACTGCTGCCACTGACACAGCACATGGATCAATATAATTCTGGGTTACAAATCTTTGCCACAAGAGGAAGTAACTTTTACTTGATATTCACTTATTGCAAGAAATGACGAGTCTTCTCTTTGATGGCACAGTCTGATCTGATTCTTCCCCCTCACTTGAGAGGTCGCTGGGGACAATAGCCTTTACTTTGGTTTCATCTTTAGGTCAATAGGAATTGTAGTTGGGGAAACATTTAAGACAGACAGATGGCAGCGAAAGTGCACATGCCATGAGAAATGGATGAGTGACTCTTTGGCTAGCATTTAAGGGGTTCTGCTCCCTTTTCTATATGTCTAGATTTTAACAACACATTTTATGCTCTTTATCATATACTTGATAAATAAAAGAAAATGCACATTATAACAAAATATAAAGTGTTAGGTGCTCTCTGTAACAAACAGTAAAAGTCAACAAATGCATTCACAGATACTCAGTTTGGAACTTCTATGGGTATATGTTAAGTTTCCTTTAAACTAACCAGACAAACTTTATGAACAATAGCATGGGGCTGAGGGTATACGTCAGAATTACAGTGCTTGCTTGCCTATGTGATGCCCTGGGTGATCACCAATACTGAAAGAGGCCAGTAAACGAACTTCATCCCTGTTGATGGGACGGCAAAAGCATGGGAAATGTAAAGATTTTTAGCTGAGATTTCCTGAAAAAATAGACAATTTCCTTAGGGTTAGAGTCTATGACGTAATTTCTCCTTATTCTTTACAGCATTTAGGATAATGTTCTATCATGGTTTCCTAAATCCATAATTATTACCCACTTGCTTTAACTGTTACACTCTCTTGTAACATTGCTACTGAGATCAATCCCAGTGTATAGAGGTAGGTGTGTCTGGGAAGGAGCACAATATATTTCTATCAGACATCTGTCTTTCCTGATTGTGTGTCATTTATATGTCCTCACTAAGTGAACACCATTTTATCTCTCAAGTTGACAGAGATCTGATTTTAGAGAAGGCAGACTCGGGTTCTACTCTAGCACATTCACTTAAGCCCAGTTCTGGATAATGCATCTTCAGAAAAACATTTTTTCCCCCAACAAAAGACAGATGGCAAAAGGAAGGATCCTTTCTGCAGCATCATGGCCTGTGTCCTGCCTGTGAAGTTGCTGTGCTTTCAGAGTTGCCTCCTTCTGTAGCCATATGTGAAAGACCAGTACTGAGATTCAGTTTCTCTGCCCACCTCTGAAGTTCCTGGTACATGAGATCAACAAGACTCTCCTTAAGTACTACTCCTTTGTTGTTGATGTTTTGTTTTTTTCTTTATTTATTGTTTATTTACTTATTAGTTCATTTGCATATCTAGTTGGAGTCTGTGGTCATTTCCACAAATTTAAGCCAGTTATCTGGCCAACAGTGTTCAGAAGAACCAATGCAGATGTGGAGAACAGAGACATATGGGTTCAATGAAGATATACTTTTTAATATATATAAGACAGCAAAGGTATTGAAGATATTAGTAAAATAAATAAGAGATAATCGTAAGAATCATAGCACCTGAGCAAGATACAGATGAAAGTGCATGTGGGAAAAGGTGAAGTCAGGTCCAAGAACCCTTTGGAATCATACTGAGATCACCGGGCTAGAGATATATGAGATGACAGAAGATGACATTAGAGCGAGAGGCAGGTGCTCTAATAGCAATGGCAAGTCTCTCACATGTCTGCCAAAGTGGTGGCTTGAGTGAGACAGAGAGCCTAGTGGGAAACACAGAGGGCAGGACCTATGGACCCCAAGTACAGAGTTACTCAGTTTCCTGGCTTTGTGGCCTTTGCCTGGATTCAGAAACAAATTGGAGGGTCTTTTCCCATTCTCATCTCTTTCTGTTCCTGTTTCTGGCAATGATGAGTACCAGGTTGAAGTCCTGATAGACCTCAGCCCTAAACTGTTCCCAGATTCCCAGCACAGTTTAGCCCCATCCTTGCACCTTCCATCTTGTGACTGGCAATGGCTTCATGCAAGGTTCTTTGCCACCCACCTCTGTCCAGTTCACTCCTCTCAAAATTTTGGAGATATTAGTGTTTTAATGTTTTCTCTATGTTTAGCTTCTCTATGTATCAGCTGTGATGGCATCAGGCAGAGGCTTCTTTAAGAAGTGATGAGGACAGACAGAACTCATGTGCATGGATTCATGTCATTGGTACCCATGAACTTCCCAGCCTTCAGAGCCATGAGCCATAGGATTTTTTCATAAATTACAGACTTTCAGAATTTTTAGAAAATAATTCAAGATAATTCCCTTCATTTAACTTTTGTCAATTAAAGTGAGTGCTTGCTGCCAATCTTCTACCTAGGTAGCCAGGATCCCAAATATTTCAGTCAGTTCCTCTAGGTATATTGACAAAGTAATTAACAACAGAAATGTATATTAGGAAAAAAATATCAAACTTGAAATACGAAATAGTATCAAACCATGAGATAATAAATAAAATTTGGATTATAATTGGACAGCAAAGATTTCAGAATGCAAACTGTCCTTAACAATCAAAATCCACTTTAAATGATTCATAATGCAATGGTCCTGTTTCAATACAGAGAAATTAAACTGGGCATTTTGCATTATAGAGGCAAAATTAATCTTTTGACTATTTCAGCCGTCTTTCTGAAATGAGAACTCTTACCACCATCCTGTTCAAACCTAATTTTATTTTGTAAAACAAATGTATTATTTGTAAAGTATAACTTACACACTTTAAATTTGGGAAGATAAGCTGTAAATGTTTATCTTTTGATGTACCCTAACTCCATGGGTAATGGCCCTTTCTTTTGAGATATGACTGGAATTCCTAAATAGGTGCAGATGAATTTGTAAAAGCTAAACCATGGTATCCTGAGGCCCAGAGTTAAAAATGATCACATATGACTCCATTATACAACTACTTTATTTTTTCCAATTTTTTCTTTGCCACCTCTACCTAATACTAGAAGAATATTTCATTAATATTATTGATGTTATCTGCAAAAATTCACATTTACCTCCACAGTAGCTTAAATGACACGTGAGCTTGTTACGTCTCTATAGGAAAGACCTCTGCAGAGATGAGGCTCTGATAGAGACACTCGCCTAGACCACCAGACAGTAGAATAAATGTCATAAGTCTTATCTCCTCTATTTGTACAAGCAGCAGAAAATATTTGATGACAAATATTCTTATTTCCATTTGTCACACAATAGATTCCAACGATGCATTCCCATCAGCTCATATACTGAGAAGTTGCCATTGACATAGTGTGCCATGGAGATGTTTTCCTGATGACCTTTAAATACCACACTCCCAGAGTGACTCTTTTTTATCCAAAGACTGTATTTTAAAAATTCAAGTGCTCTGAGGCATGTCATGGAGCATATCATGCAACATTATATCTTTTGTAAGATGTTAGGAGAAGAATAAGCTGTTAAACCTTAAATGTTCATTGTTATTGAAGCTATTTTTAACATACTTATTTGTGACATCTTTTCCCACAGAGCACAAGATATCTTGTGCAAAAGAACACAAAGAACCCTCATCCTTATCCTAAACTATCTGGGGATTGGGATGCTGAGAGAGAAACTGCACATCAATAGGAAAGTTTTCAAGGCATGTCCCCTATGATAATAGCAATTAAGCTAAATGTTAAACCAGACTACTGTATCTCATTTGCCAAGTACCTTATTTCATGGATATATCTGTGAATTCATCAAACTATGAAGGGTCCAAAGACTTCTACTTACAACAAGACTGATACTGAACCGGTTGTTAGAGGAATATACCACGTAAGATAGATCCTTCTCCTCTTCAATTACAAATACTATTGGGACAATTGCAAAGATTTAAACAAAGACGTGGCTTGACTGTATTCAAAGCAAAGACCTAAAGCTCTAGAAGAAGGAGCATTAAGCACACAAGACCCCTCCCCTCCCCTCCCTGACCCCAAGCACATGACATCCTAGCAGATTCTGGAACAATATTGGGCATACTAGTTATAAAAAACCTATAATAGATTCCAATGTCTTGGCTAGATAAACTTAAAGATTCACATTAAAGGAATAACAGACAAGAAAGAAAATTAGCCTTATAAAAGGTAAGGTGTAGGCATTTGTAGGTTTGAAATCCACCTAATAGAATCTGACATAATACACCTCCAAAACTCAAAGCAGTCAAGAAACCATACTTACACAGGACACTGACATTGGGAGCACACTCACACAGGACACTTGCATTGGGAACATACACAGGACACTATATTGGGAGCACATTCACATAGCAAACTGCATTAAAGAACAAAAAGTGTTTAAAAATGGGCTGAGAAAGAAATTAGCAAAACAACACCTTTCATAATAGACAGAAAGTAGCTTGGTATAACTCTAACCAAGCAAGTGAAAGACTTGTATGAAAAAAAGTCAACTCTCTGAAGAAAGAAACTGAAGAAGATACACAAAGATGGAAAGATCCCCCATGCTTGTGACTCCATAGAATTAACGTAATAAAAATGGTCCTCCTGCCAAATTCAATCCACGGTTTCAATGCAATTCCTGCCAAAATACCAACACAATTCTTTACAGACCTTGAAAGAAAAATTCTCAACTTCATATGGAATAACAAAAAACCCAGAATAGTTAAAACAATCCTGTGCAATAAAAGATCTTCTGGAGGTATCTCCACCCCTGATCTCAAGCTGTACAAGAGAGCAACAGTAATAAAAACTGCACGGTACTGGCATAGAAACAGACTGGTGGATCAATGCAATCTAATTGAAGATCCAAAACTGAACCCACACACTTATGGACACCTGATTTTTTACAAAGATGGCAAAAGCATACAATGGAAAAAAGATAGCACCTTCAATAAATGGTGCTGGTTTAACTGGAAGTCCACATGTAGAAAAATGCAAACAGACCCATATCTACCACCCTGCACAAAAGTAAAGTCCAAGTGGATGAAAGACCTCAACATAAAACCAGACACACTAAATCTGTTGGGGGAAAAAGTGGGGAAGAGCCTCAAACTAATTGGTGTTCTGAACAGAGCACCAACAGCTCAGGCTCTAAGATCAGCAATTAATAAATAGGACCTCATGAAACTGAAAAGCTGTAAAGCAAAGGACACTGTAAACAGAACAAAACAGCCTACAGACTGGGAAAGGATCTTCACCAACCCTACATCCAATAGGGGGTTAATATGTAGACTATATAAAGAACTCAAGAAATTAGACACCAACAAACCAAATAATCCAATTAAAATGGGGTAGAGAGCTAATGGGGTATAGAGAATTTTCAACAGAGGAATATCAAACAGTGGACAAACACTTTTAAAAATGCTCAACATCCTTAGTCATCAGGGAAATGAATATCAAAACTCTGCAATTTCATCTTACACCTATCAGAATGGCTAAGGTCAAAACTCAACTGATAACACATGCTGGAAAGGATGTAGAGAAAGAGGAACCCTCCTCCATTGCTGGTGGGAGCACAAACTTGTACAACCACTTTGGAAATGTATCTGGCGCTTTCTTGGAAAATTGGGAATAATGCTACCTCAAGATCCAGCTATACCACTCCTAGGCATTTATCCAAAAGATGCCCCGCCATCAGCAAGGACATTTGCTCAACTATGTTCATAGCAGCTTTACTTGTAATAGCCAGCATCTGGAAACAACCTAGATGTCCCTCAACAGAGGAATAGATACAGAAATTGTGCCACATTTATACAATGGAATACTACTCAGCTATTAAAAACAGGGAAATCATGAAATTTGCATGCAAATGGATGGAACTAGAAAAGATCATCAAGAGTGATATAACACAGAAACAGAAAAACATGCATGGTATACACTCACTCATAAGCAGATTTTAGCTTATAGGATAGCCATCTACAGACCTAAAGAAGCTAAACACTAAGGAGGACCGTAGGGAGGATGCTAAAATCTCATTCAGAATGGCAAACAGGATAGATACCAGAAGCGGTGGAAGAGAGGAAACAGGATAGGAGCCTAGTATAGAAGGTCCTCTGAAAGGCTCCACCCAACAAGGGATGGAATCAGATGCTGAGACTCACAGCCGAACTTTGGACTGAGTGCAGGGAGTCTTATGGAAGAAGGGAGTTTAGAAGGACACAAAACTAAAAAACCTGAGCCCAGGGGGTCCTGCAGAGACTGATGCACCAACCGAGGACCATGCATGGAGAGGACCTAGACCCCCTGCTCAGAAGTAGCTGATTGGAAGCTCAGTTTCCATGTGGGTCCCCAGGTAATGGGAGCAGGGGCTTCCTCTGTCATGAAGTCAGTTGTCTGCTCTTTGATGACTTCCCTGTTGTGATGTAGTCTTGCCAGGCCACAGAGGAAGAGGATCCAGCAGTCCTGATGAGATTTGTTAAGCTATGGGCAGATGGCAGAGGAGGAGACCTCCCCTTTTTAGTGGACTAGGGGAAGAAGGAGGGAGGGTGGGACTGGAAGGAGATAAGAGAGGAGGCTTCAATGGGGATATATGATGAATAAATTGTAAAAAAATTAAAATTAAAATTAAAAAAGAAAAGTATTGATGGTTAAAATGATAAGGATTTCTATAAAAGGTAAACTAGATGATCACATGGGAATTGTCAACAGAGCTTGAAAAACTGCTGAATTAATGAGACAGAAGTGCTAGTAATGAAGAAGACAACTGTGGAGATTCGCTTGGTATGAAGCAGAGGAGAATCCGCATCATAGAAGGCCATTTGAAATCTGTGAAAATAAAGCTGGTAAAGAAAAGACATGAAACCGAAAAATGGACAGGAGCTCTTGAGGGCTTGGAATGGTGCTAGTCAACACTCTCACTAGATAGGGAAATGAGCCAAAAAAATTTTGAAAAGAATAATAGCTTAGAGTTTTCCAGAATTAGGTTCTGACGCGAAACCACAGATCCAATCAAAAAATGCCTAAAAGGTAAGTATAAAAGTGTCAGAATCCTATGCCGTGGCTGGCTGATGCATCAATAGTAAAACTGCTGAAGACAAAAGACACAGAAAAGACACTGAAGCCACTGCAAGGAAAATCTTTCAGCATGTGGATGCACATGGCAATTAAAACCATTCTCTCTTCTGAAAACACCCAGCCAGAGACATGGCAGTAACGTTTTTAAATTGCTGATAGAATGGTTGACATGTTAAATACATAGTTACCTAGGAGAGATACCCACGAAAAATATTGTTTTTAAAACTGAAAGAGAAACACATTCATAGAAAAATCAAAATGATGTGAGGGTTGATACCTAGTTTATATGCATTTTGTTATCTTGTCTTTTGATAATATTACTGGGAGGCCTGCCCTTTTCTGATGGGAAACAGGGAGGAATGGTGAATCTGGGGAAGAGAAGAGAAGGGGTTGGGGGCAGGAGAGAAAGAGGAGGGAGAGGATGATGTATTGTCTGAGAGAAAAAGGAAAAGAAGTCATTTCCAGATGACTTAAGAGAAAAAAAATCTTATGAAGAAAATTCTCTGAAGAAGCAATATAACACTAAAGAGACACCCATATCTACAAACACAGAAAGAATGGCTCTAGACATAGAATAAATAAAAAAAGGCCTTACCTCATCTTAGATAGCTCTGTATTGCAGCTAATAGCTGAGGAAAATGTCAGTATTACTCTGTGTGTTGACAGCAAAAGGAAATGTAAAATGTACTAAATTCTGAAGAAAGAACAGGGAATCTACAGGATAGCTGCTAGCGTTTATAAGTTAAGCGTTATGTAATATCATTAGACTACTTGTATTAGCAGAGATATTTGGAGTTTAAGTTATGTATGAAAACTTCTAGAATTATTTAACAAGAAGCATAATTACTAAGTAGTTAAGAATTGAGATAAATAAGAAATCCTAAATTATATTTCCAAAAGAAGATAGAAAAGAAGAAACAGCAATAGTTGGAAAAAAATCAGTAACAGATATCCGCAGGATGGACTCTAAAGTACATTGATCTGTGGATGGTATAGCTAAGGTAAAATGAAAGGGGTTGCCATCTCTAACTACGTTACTGTCTGCAAGAAATCCACTGTAAGCATAAAGATGTAGATAGATTAAAAGCAAAGGGTAGGGAAGGATACAGTATGCAAGCACTAAGCGAAAAGGAAGAGGGGCCGCTGTATTACTATCAGACACACTGAGCTCCAAGAGAGGGAGAATCCCAGCCAGACACAGGAGAGAATGGTGGCTATGGCAGTTCTGTAGAAAACATCCAGTCTTGCACGTGTGTTCCCAAATAGAGTTCCAAAGTTTGTAAATCATAAAAAGTTGGAAGCTGCAACTCACAATAGCAATTAAAGGTCATAATTTTCATCTTTTAGTAATTGGTAGAAGTTGACAGAAAATCAATAGATATGTAGAGAAGCTAAATAAAAGTGTAAATCAATTTGATCTAACAACAGTGCCAGAGATGATAGCACACACATTCATTTCAAGAGCGCATGAGCATCCTCACGATGGTCACAGCTTCCCATAAAGCAACAAACTGAAAACAACACAGATTACACAAAATGAAATTCTCTAGCAATAACAAAATTAAAGTTGGAACCAAGAACAGAAAAATACATGGAGATTTTCTGAATGTTATAAATTTACTTATGACAGTTTTAAATAACTCAGAATTCAAAGAGAGCATTTTGGAAAAATTTGAAAGCATTCAACTCAACAAAAACAAGAATTAAGCATGTCAAAGTTTGTTGCATACATGGAACTGTGAAAGATGCTTGTCAAACGCTGATCAAAATACTGTATTAAAAAGAGGTTGCTGGTGACCTAGCTTAGGAGCACATCTCTTGCTTGAATGTACAGGACCACAGACATGAAGACAATATGTACAAACAAAAAAGCATGTTGGACAAAGAACCATAAACTACAGTGGATTTCTTGTAGACACTACATGACAACCTCTTTCGTTATACCTTAGCTAGACCATCCACAGATCAATGTACTTTAAAGTCCATCCTGTTAATATCTGTTGCTGATCTTTTTCCAACTATTACTGTTTCTTCTTTTCTATCTTCCTTTGGAAATATAATTTAGGATTTCTTATTTATCTAAACTCTTAGCTACTTAGTAATTATGTTTTTGTTTTTATAATCTCCAAAACTTACAGAGCAAATAACTCATTTTAGAAAACAAAAACAATTTGGGCAGACATTACTAAACATTAATGGAACCTGAGGAAATACTCAAAGTTGGTAATTGTTAGAGGAAAACAAAATCACAATGAGACATGTATGTATCAGAATACTGTAGCTGGAATTTGAAAAAGGAAGGCTGTGAAGTTCTGAGTGCAGGACAGCTTGCTGATCAGAAAGCTAGGGACCACAGAAATTTTGGAAAATAATGTAGCAGATTCCAACAAAACTTACACATTCAAGAATCACATAGTTTAGCACTCCTACTCCTAGTTTTGTCCCAAAAGATTAGTGTTTGGGGGTTCCAAGATGGCGGCACCCGGAGGACACTCTTTCTGACCAGCAGCACAGCAGGATCTGCACTGTGACCAGCAGACAGAACTCTCGGTCCTAAAACACCAGCGACCTACGTTTCCCAGGTGAGAGGACACCTCACGGTGTGGGATTCAATCAGCTTCAGCTCTCCCAGCTAAATTTCGAAAAAGGTCCCCATTCACCAGGGGCTTAGTCACCAGCCCAGAGGCACACACCAGTGTGCTCTGATCACTGTCCCAGACTGAACTGTGGGCCCCACAACACAGGAGACTGGGATTTCCAGTTGAGAGAAAACCCCATGGTGCAGGAAATGATTGGGACCAACTTTAGGTCACCCAGACAATCCCTCAAAAAAGGATGCCCAGCAACCAGCCCAAAGCTGGGGTCACAGGAGCCAGTAGGGTCTTGCCTGTGTGCCTGACTAGCTGCCCTGAATAGAACTGTGGGCCCCAGGGCTCCGGAGACTGAGTCTTTCTGTCGGGTGACCCACAGAGAGGGGAACAGCAGGTTCGATCTCATAACACTCAGGCGACACCCCCTACCCAGAAAAGTTCTCGGGAAAAGCTAGTTTTGGCAGACATCCAGGCACCCAATCACCAGCAAGGCAGAGGCACACACACGCGCCTGTGTCAGTGGTTTCTACTCACCATCCCAGAAAGAATTGCAGTCCCCCAAACACAGTCTAGGTGTCCCTGCCAGGAGGAAGCCCCACAGCAGAGGGATCGTCAGGTCCATCAATCAGGACACCCAGCTCCAGAAGACTTTCTGGGTTCACGCAGGCCCTAGGCTCTACTCTTCTACTGCAGGCATGGTGCCCTGCTCACCTGCCACTGATTACTGCTAGGGCACAGGGGCACACAACTATAAACTCAGACCTGCAAAAGCCTGAGAACCATCACAGCAGCCCTCAGATACTGGTTCAAGGTGTGACTGGATATCCATAGCTAAACTAATAAAACCGCGGGACTCCCTGGTTCTTCAAGAGGGCTGCAACCAAAAAGATACACCGTGAGAACAGCAGCTGCAGCTCACTAAACTCAGAGCAAAAAACCCAGCAGCAGGGCAGCCACCTCCAGGACTTCTCCTGAAGAGAGGAGAGCTTTCCTGAACACCACAGTTACCACACAGGTCCATATGCCTGAGGTGAACTGACAATTACTGAGAAGCACCACCATTCAGATGAGTATACCCAAAAAGCTGAGGAGATCTACTTTAGAACCCTGCCAAGGGGATTCTCCCCACCCCAGGAAGCAACAGGCACCAGAAATTAACAGACAACACCTGAGAGAGCCAGATGGGTAGAGGCCAGCGTAAAAATACAGCCAACAAAAGGCAAAGCAGTATGGCAACCCCAGAACCCAGTTCCCCAGTGACAAGTAGCTCTGGACACCCTAATATAAGTGAAATTCAAGAAGATGACCTTACATCTATGATTATGAAGAGGTTAATGGAGGAAGCAATTAAAATGCGTAAAGAGTTAGAGGGAGATAGAGTAAAACAGATTATGGCCATCCATAAAGAAATATAGGAAGATGCAGCCAAACAGTTTGTTGCTTTCAGAGAGGAAATGAGTAAATCACTGAAAGAAATAAAAGAAACAGCAGAATGTTCAAACAAACAGCTGAAGGAATTGAAGGAAAAACAGGAAACTACAATCACACAGGTGAAGGAAATCAACAAAACAGTTCATGATCTGAAGATAGAATTGGAAAAATTAAAGAAAACACAAACAGAGGAAATCATGGAGAGGGAGAACCTAGGAAAGAAAACAGGAACTACAGAGGTAAGCATAACAAACAGACTACAAGAGATGAAGGAAAGACTATCAGGTGTGGAAGACACAATGGAAGAAATCAATATATCTGTCAAAGAAAACAATAAATTTAAGAAATTCCTGACACAAACCAACCAAGAAATCCAAGACAACATAAAAAGACAAAACCTAAGAATAATAGGAATAGAGGAAAAAGAAGATTCCCTCCTCCAAGGCCCAGAAAATATTTTCAACAAAATCATAAAAGAAAATTTCCCCAACTTAAAGGAGAGGCCTATAAGAATACAAGAGGCCTACAGAACACCTAATAAATTAGACCAGAAAAGAAAATCTTCTCGCCACATAATAATCAAAACAGTAAGTATACAGAACAAAGAAAAAATATTAAAAGCTGCAAGGGAAAAAGGCCAAGTAACATATAATGATGGCAAACCCATCAGAATCACACCTGACTTCTCAACAGAGACTATGAAAGTCAGAAGAGCCTGGACAGATATCTTGCAGACCCTAAGAGAGCACAGATGTCAGCCCAGGCTACTATACCCAGCAAAACTCTCAGTCCTCATAGGTGGAGAAAACAAGATAGTCAACAACAAAAACAAATTTCAACAATACCTACACACAAATCCAGTGTTACAGAAGATACTAGAAGGAAAAATACAACCCAAGAAAACTAAATACTTTCAAGAAAACACAGGAAATAAATAACCTCACTACAGCAAAACAAAAGTAGCCAAGCACACAAACACACTACCATAGCCAACATCAGAATCAAAGGATTTAACAACCACTAGTCATTAATCACTCTCAACATTAATGGACTCAATTCTCCGATAAAAAGACACAGACAAACAGATTGGATGCATAAACAAGACCCAGCAAATCTGTTGCATACAAGAAACACACCTAAGTCACAACGATAGACATTGCCTCAAAGTAAAGGGCTAGAAGACGGTTCTACAAGCAAATGGACCCAAGAAGCAAGCAGGAGTAGCCATTCTCATATCTAATAAAATAGATTTTCAACCAAAATTAATCAAAAGGGATGGATAAGGACACTTCATACTCATCAAGGGAAAATTCCACCATAAAGATATCACAATCCTGAACATCTATGCCCCTAATACAAGGGCACCCACATTTGTAAAAGAATCATTAATAAAACTTAAACCACACTTAGATCTCCACACATTAATAGTGGAAGACTTCAACACACCACTCTCAACAAAGGACAAATCAACAAAACAAAAATTAAACAAAGACACAATAACTCTATATATATCCACCACATAAACAAACTGAAAGAAAAAGACCACAAGATAATCTCCTTAAGATGCTGAAAAAGCATTTGACAAAATCCAACATCTATTCATGTTTAAAGTTTTGGAGAGATCAGGGATACAAGGCACATACCTGAATATAGTAAAGGCAATATACAGCAAGCCTATAGTCTACATCAAATTAAATGGAGAGAAACTTAAATCAATCCCACTGAAATCAGGGACAAGGCAAGGCTGTCCACTCTCTCCATATCTCTTCAACACAGTTCTTGAAGCCCTTGCTAGAACAATAAGACAATTAAAGGAGATCAAGGGGATACAAATTGGAAAGGAGGAAGTCAAAGTATCATTATTTACAGATGATATGATAGTATACCTGAGTGACCCCAAAAATTCTACCAGGGAACTCCTACAGCTGATTAACACCTTCAGCAAAGTGGCTGGATACAAAATTATCTCAAAAAAAAGTCAGTAGCTTCCCTGTATACAAAAGACAAAAGGACTGAGAGAGAAATTGGCAAGATAACTTACTTCACAATAGCCACAAAGGTCATAAAGTACCTTGGTGTGAACCTAACCATGCAAGTCAAAGACTTGTATGAAAAAAATTCCCAATCTCTAAAGAAAGAATTAGAAGAAGATATTACAAGATGGAAAGCTCTCTCATGCTCATGGCTTGGCAGATTAATGTAGTAAAAATGGTCATCTTACCAAAAGCAATCTACAGATTCAACGCAATTCCCATCAAATTACCAACACAATTCTTTACAGACCTTGAGAAAAATTCTCAAATTCATATGGAACAACAAGAAACCCAGAATTGCTAAAAACAATCCTCTACAGCAAAAGATCTTCTGGAGGTACTGGCATAGAACCAGACTGGTGGATCGATGGAATCAAATAGAAGACTCTGAAATAAATCCACACACTTGTGGACACCTGTTTTTTGACAAAGAAGCCAAAACCATTCAATGGAAAAAAAAAAGACAGCATCTTCAACAAGTGGTGCTGGTCTAACTGGATATCTACATGTAGAAAAATGCAAATAGATCCATACTTATCACCCTGCACAAAACTAAAGTCCAAGTGGATCAAAGACCTCAATATAAAACCAGACACACTAAACCACTTAGAAGAAAAAGCAGGGAAAAGCCTTGAACTCATTGGCACAGGAGACAACTTCCTGAACAGAACACCAACAGCACAGGCTCTAAGAGCAACAATCAATAAATGGGACTTCATGAAACAGAAAAGCTTCTGTAAAGGAAAGGATACTTTTGTCAAAACAACTGCCTACAGATTGGGAAAGGATCTTCACCAACCCTATATCTGACAGAGGACTAATATCCAGTATATATAAAGGACTCAAAAAATTAAAGAGCAACAAATCAAATAATCCAATTAAAAAATGGGACACAGAGCTAAACAGAGATTTCTCAATAGAGGAATATCAAATGGCAGAGAAACAAAGAAATGCTCAACATCCTTACTCATCAGAGAAATGCAAATCAAAACAACCCTGAGATTTCACCTTACACCCATCAGAATGGCCAAGATCAAAAACTCAAGTGACAACACATGCTGGAGAGGATGTGGAGAAAGGAGAACCCTCCTCCACTGCTGGTGGGAATGTAAACTTGTACAACCACTCTGGAAATCAATCTGGCGCTTCCTCAGACAACTAGGAATAGCACTTTCTCAAGATCCAGCTATACCACTCCTAGGCATATATCAAAAGAT
>CM053753.1:3151497-3203350 GCA_028658305.1 Pachyuromys duprasi | reverse complement strand
AAAAGATGCTCAAGTACACAACAAGGACATTTGCTCAACCATGTTTGTGGCTGCTTTATTTGTAATAGCCAGAACCTGGAAACAACCCAGATGTCCCTCAGTTGAGGAATGGATACAGAAATTGTGGTACTTTTACACAAAAAGCCAAAGTTTAATTACTGTTTAATTACTTCACACTTGACATTTGACATGCCCACTTGGAAGGTTTTGTTTGCTTTTAGGGAGAGGGAGACTCACTGTGTAGCCCTGTGTGTGGCCTTGAATTCACAGAGATCTGCTGACCCTGAGTGCTGAGATCAGCGGCTGCGTGCCGTCATGCCCATCTTGCTTTGAGGTTTATATGCATTTTAAATGTCTGGGAACGTCACACAGTTAATAATTTTATGACCATTTTGTGTATTTACTAATTTACGTAATTTAAATTTATGAAAAGCATTCCCTGATCAATATGAAGGCAGACCAAGAAACTGTAATCTACTGTGGTAGTTTGAATGTAATTGGTCCCCACAGGCCCATTGGGAGTGCCACTACTAGGAGGTGTGGCCTTGTTGGAGGAGGTGTGTCATATCAGCTTTCACCTGAGCGGCTGGAAGAACAGCACTGTTGAGTGTAGACCCGTGCTGTGGGTATTTAGTTTGGGACAAGGGCTACAGTATGAAAGCTTTCTTTTCAACTTCATACTCATGATAGGTCATCATACTCATGAAAATGTAGTGTTATGAAGACTAAATTTTAATTCTGTTTCAATTTTCTCTTCATCTTACTTTTTCCTTCAACGTTATTATCTGATGCTTTGGAAGTTATATGTTCAAATGTAGTCTTAGCATTGTGGATGTGCAGGTTGTGTGGAGGTCCACTAGTCCTATGGTGTCATTTGTAAGTCAGAGGAGAACAACTCTTTTTCTGTGCCTTAATATGGGTTGCAGACCCTGAACTCAGGCTGTCCGGTATCAACAGGCTGAGTCATCAGTCTGGCCTTCCCTGGGAGGATTGGGGAACCAAATTCAACAAAACACAAGTAGAAACAGGATGGACACTACAGAGTAATAATGTATGTGTTATTAATAACAAACTATGCAGAGCGGTTACACCGGACTGTAGAGCTGGACCGCTATGTCAAGAAGAGACAAAACCATCATGGCAACTGGTGGGGTCGCATTCATTTCTTGTAGGAACTTCGTAGCCCAACCTAAGAAGCCCCAGGTCTCCATCAGTAAGTACCTGAAGACAGAACTAAAACGGGATTTTAAAAGCAGTTTAGAAGACGTAGCAAAACTGAGAATATGAACATGAGCCTGCTCTTGGGAAAGAAGGAAATGGCTGGAGATTTTGAATAGAGTTTAAACACTCATGATCGGGCCGCTGAGAAGTTCTTGCGGTGCATATAGCCTCTGGGAACGGTACAGATCCAGGCCTCTAAGAAACAGCAGCTGCGGTCTGGGTCCACATTTCTTCTCCTTTTCCCCTGGTTTCCTTTTCTCTTCCAGACGCTTTGCTGACCTCTGCCTCCCTCACAGAGGCAAAAAGAAAGTCAGTGAGAACAGCCCAGTCAGAAGCCCCTGACCGCCAGTCAGCCAGGTCCTGGGCTATTTCCTCCCGATGGGTATTTCTGAGAAGGTCATCATTTCTTTTCATTGCAGTGACTGATGTACTCAGCAAGGGGTTCATATTGCACCAAACACTTTCAAAAGTGATTCATGTTAATGGCATGTCTCAGGGGATTGATGCTAAATAGAAGATACAACTGAAGCTTAAAGGATGATTTAGCAATCGGAAAGCCCACAGACCCCGGCACATACTGGCTCTGCTGATGCTAAACATCTAAAAATAAATACAACTAAAAGTCATAAAATCGGATAGACAATAAATCTGGCAGTTCAAGACCTTTTGGAGCTTGAATCATATAAAGTAAAATTACTTACTCAGGCATTCCTAGCTTTATTTATTTATTTTTACTTTTTTATTTTTGCCACACATCTTTTACAGGGCAGTGAACTGAAGACAGTTTCATATTTCTGACATGTTAGTGTGGGTTACTAAGGTGGTTGCTACAGAAAATAAAATCAAACGGACATATTGAAGAAATACCCCCCTTCTGTCCATAATAGCAGCCATTCCTTGAAGAGAAAGCTTGTGGGGAATTTACTCACCAAAATCAGGCTTGAAGCTTTTATAGTCTTCCCACGACAGCCACAAAAACATAACAAAAAAATAGAGCGGATATATCCAAGTCATTCTTGTTCTTATCTCCGTGTGGTGCCATTATTTTCCAAGGGGGTTATAATTGGGTTTGCAGAGTCTGTTTTATAAAATAAAAACGTTAAAGAGAGAAAAGAATTGTAATGTTTAGATGAACTGAAAAGAGGGACTTACTTTTAAAGTGGAAGAATATATTTAATGTTAAAAATACCTATTCCTCCTATGTAAAATGTTTCTTTAGAATAAGTTTTCATAAAGGATCTATAGAGGATGATTCTCAACATGATTTTTAAGAAATGAAGAAAAGAATAAGCAAAAATATCATCTTTCTCCTACTAACTGCTTTGCAGTTAAGTAATTAAGAATTAAGCATTCAACAATGCTCAGCCATGGTTTAGAAGGCTTTGTGTCAAGACCTCTATGACCTGTGACAAGGTGCGTGACAAGCTCTGGTCAGACCACTGCTACAGCAAGGGGATTGCTTTCTCTGAGCAAAGGAAAGTGAGCCTGGTGTCAGCTCCCTGCATCCCCCTGCTTTTTCTGTACAACTCTAAAGAACCTCAGAAGACTGATTCTACATGCCAGTTCCTGTTTTCCTTTGCAGTAGTTAACATTCACAATCATCAATTCGATGTGTATTGATTATTCACATGGCCTCAAAATCCATTCCACAGTAACCAAGAAATGCTGCAATTTAGGAAGATGCTAAGGGCCACTGAGATGGCTCAGCAGGTGAAGGCACTTGCTGCCAAGGCTTATGACCAGAGTTCAATCCTCAGGATCCACTCGGACTTCTGTTAAGTTGCCTCCGACTTCCACTCTCACATCAACACATGTCCACCCACCTCCACACAAGGTAAATAAATATTACATTTTTAAGTCAGGAAAAGCATTTAAGCAATAAGTATTAATCAATTTTATCACTTTTGTTTCAAAGAAAACAATTCCCTTTTTAAATTGGCTATTGTCTAGTAAATTTACCATATCTATTTTTCTTGTATCAACAGTGAAGCAACCCCCTGCAAAAAGCTATAATCCGTGTTTTTGGCTACTTAGTGTGATGACCCTTGCACATTTCCTTAAGCTGTGCACTGTTCATGAGAACAATGTGGCCCCTTTACAGCCTGAGTCAGATGTCCATACTACACATTGTCAGGCACATAGCAAATCTGGGACAGTAAAATATCATGGGTAAGAAAACATTAAAACTGTGAAAGATGTTTTTCTACAGGAGTTGCAAATGGGAGGAGATATTAGTTTAGGTACCCACACTTAAAAGGACTAGTCCTCCTGTGTCTACCTATTTTACACAGTGTCCTGATATTCACAGAAAGTGTGGCAGCCACACTGTTTACTCTTAGGATCCTGCCTTGATGGAGATGAGGTGAAGGGTTACTAGGCAGTGAAAACTGTGGGTCAAAGTAGCTGTGAGCTATGCAGCTCTGAGTTGAATGGTTTTGCTCCTTCAACTGGTGCTATAATTCTTCCAGGAATAAAGACAGTAAGAACTACCTTAATTGTGTGTTTAGCATGTATCTGATTCCTTGCTAAGTGCCTCAGTTACATTACCTCATTAATCCTCAATACCATTCCCATGCCATCCCATAGATGAGAAGGCTGGGGAGGAACCAGTTCAATAACTTGCCAAAGTGCCACCGGGGACTGAAACTCAGGCTCTCCTGTGTCAAAGACAGCGATTGTGTTGTGGGGTTATTAGTGTAAGTTTTATTATTTCCTTCTCTCTTGGTAAGATGTTCTATTTTTTCACAATCAGATTTGTGGGTCAGAGCCTCAGCCTACTCTTGTCTTTTGCTGAATTCATAGCTTCTCAATTGCTCTCAGTTTCATATTATTAACTACAGGGCTGGAGTATGCTTCCCCAACTCAAGTGTTGAGATCCTACTGACAAGGTGTTTGCATCAGAATCAGTAAATAACTGATGTTAAATGGAGTTAGAAAGCAAGCCCTGATTGGAAGGATTCATCTTGCTGTAATTAAATGCTGCCATCTTGCTTTCCATCCACACAAAGAAAGGGCACAGTAAGAAGCCAGGAAGAGACAACTCATGAGGAACCACATAGGGTAGGCTGCCACCATGATCCTGTACTTCCCAGACACCATGAATATAAGGAAATAAATCCCCATTTTTAAGCTATGCTGATTATGACATTCTGTTATAGCAATTTGATATTAACACAATATAATGCTAACACAATATAATGCATGATTTTTAAGCTGAAAGAAAGTTTTAAGCTGAAAGTCTCTTAATACCCATTCTTTTATTATTCAGCTGATTTCATGGCCACCCACATAGGAATAGATTTTTCATCCTCACATTCGGATAAGGTCAAGATTTGTATGGTCTGAGTGGAGGTGAAAGTTCAGTTGCCTGATTGTTTAAAGGAAGAGCAAGCCCTCTTTTTCTCCTTTCCTCTTCTCTGTGGCTGGAAGCCAGAGGTGCTGTGAGCACCTTGGCTCATGAGTGGAAAGCCATCAGGATGAGAAAAAGGTGGCTTAGATACTTGGCAAAGAGCATCTGCTTTCCTGGCTCATTCAAGACAGTAAATGTCCACCCCTGAGAAGCCACTCGTGAATTGCTTCCAATTTTCAGGAACCAAATTGTTATTCTCCTAACTTATCTAACCATCAGCTTAGGTAATTAAGAAACACTATCTGTACAGGATCATCAAAGAACTGTTTTAGGCTTCACACTCCTCACATCCTGTCACAACCACCCAGTTTCACTACTGTAGCATGAATGCAGTCATGGGCTGCAAGGAGCTGCCCTAATGTATCCCATCATATTAAGAAAGATGAAAAATATCTAAACACTAACTCTGGTTGGTTGCTTTATCGTCAGATCCTGATGACAAGGGCTCACAAATCTCTCGCTACAAATGTCTCCATGCTCTTTACAGGAGTTTTTCTCTTATAAAAACAAAATTACCCAGTTTTCTTCTTCTATGTCTCTGAACTACCTTCACTTTGTTTTTTTTTCTTTTCTCTTTCTTTGATATTAAAAAAAAATGTGCTTTTGAGTGTTTACTATACTTGTTTTGGAGGTTACTCGTTTTGTATACTGGATATCAAAATGTGTGAGGCTACAGATATGCAGGCATAGATCTGTATCATTGAGCTAACAGTAGCCTGTTATGTCTCCTGAAGTAAGTAAGGTACTGAGTAAAGAAACTTGGTTTATAACAGTAAATACAGGATCACATAGAAGCAAATGGGAAGGATTGTGTTCATGAAACCTAAATGAAACCGAAGCACTGTATATTCACTAAATTCAACTGTTTTGCAATATCGTCCAACTATGAATTTTTTATCTCTATTCTCTTCAGGCATGTGAGGTGTAAAATGTAACTTTTTATAACCAAGATATACTTTTTAATAAAAGCATAACTGACCTTAATCATTACATCCAAAAATCTCCCTTTGAACGAAAGACCAGAGACGATTTGTACCTAGCAAATAAATGCCCTTTATATTAAAAAAAATGGCTGTGGGAGTCGGCGGTAGAGTCTGCTCAGAGCTTAAGAACACTGCTGCTCTTTCAGAGGGCCTGCGCTTGATTTCTAGCACCTACATGGCAGCCAACAACCTTGAAACTCCAGTCCCAGTGAGTCCGCTGCCCTCTCTGGCCTCCCTGTGAGAACAAAGCTTGCACGTGGAGAACATCCATGCTTGCAGGCACATCTCTGAACTACATTCACTAGCTAGCAGTAAACATGATTTTTAATTAAAAATACACATAAGCTAAAAAAAAAATCAACATGTTTTCTATTTTCCCCTATGATAACAGAATTTTGGAGGTTGCTCAAAGTAGCTCTGCTCTCTCCGGGAGCTCTGCTTTTGCTTTTAAGGTGATTCCAATGTCCCATGGTACACTCTTTAATTTTGCTAATACATTTATTTATGCTTTGGAGTCCCTGGTGATCCTTAGCAACTATAAATGTCCACACTGACACCAGCCAGAAAGGGTCACACATCCCTATAACAAAGGATCATTGCAGCAGGAGACTTCCCTCTTGATCTCATTAAAACAGAACAAGCCGGAAGAATAAAAGGAGAAAGCACAAAGAGCAAATGATTATCCATGTATATATACTTATTTTTAATATTTATTTATTTTCATGCGCATTGGTGTTTTGCCTGCATGTGTGTGTCTGTGTGGGGGTGCTAGACCCCTAGAACTGGAGTTATAGACACTCATGAAATGCCACGTGGGTACTGGGAATCGAACTCAGATCCTCTGAAAGAGAAGCCAGTACTCTTCTAGCATCCTTTTGGGGCCTGCTCCACTTAAGGCACCCCCCAACTCCCAAAGTGTGTGTGTGTGTGTGTGTGTGTGTGTGTGTGTGTGTGTGTGTGTGTGTGTGTGTGTGTTTGCGCGCGCGTGCGTGCGTGCATGCGGTATGTTTAAAGAAGGAAAAATGCATTTTGGTTCATGGCTTCACAGGTTTCAGTCTGTATTTGGCTGGCTGCTTCTCTTTAGGCCAGTAGCAAGGCAGGAGCTATTCCCTTTATGCTAGCCAGGATGCAGAGTGAGAAGTTTCCTAGGACAAAATAGAGATTTCATAGGCATGCCCTTCCCAATGACTTACTTGCTCCAACCCAACTCTTATCACTTTTTCCGATATGAATTCATCAAAGGATTGATAGACCAGTGAACTTAGCACTCTCAGGATCCATCTCCTCAGTAGCATTCATTACCCACTAGAGACCAGGCCCTCAGCAATACTCATGTGGAGGACAACATTTCATATCTAAACTAAAGGACTGTGGTCCCAAAGTTCTTCTATAAATGCAAATGTCTTAATTTCATGCCAGACATTCTGGGGAAAAACATTAAAGTTTTAGACCCAATAGTAAGACTTTTCAACAGTTCTGGCAATAGAAAATCCTGTCAAAGACTCGGGCCTACTGGCTTTTATACTAAAGTTTAGACTCAACAAGTTCCAAACACCCAAGAACGAAGCCTCAGTTTCTGCCACACCACCCCAGAAACCTCACCTGGAGCTCTACAGACCCTTTTCTAGCTCTCTGGACTGTTCTTGCTGCCTCACATGAAGACGTTCTCTCCCTCTGCTGGGATCCTCCTCCTACGCTCTACTTGCCTGTGATACTGAGTCTTGTCCTGCAGGAAGTCACTCTAGCACCTGCTTTGATAGTCTTCCTGCCCAAGCCTCACTGCCAAGAGTTGGAACCTCTTCCTCTGTGGTCCATGACTCTTCACATGTTCTCCCTGAGAACTCAGCACACTGCATCATGTTCTCATGTTTCAGTAGACATTCTTTAATGGCCCACCTTGATGGTTTCTCACCTCCACAACCATTTCATATAGTTTGAGTCAAAAATAAAGTTCAATGAATAAAAAAATATGTGTGTATGTATGCATATATACACATACACACACATGAACTATACTTTCTGTGCCTTTCAGCTTCTAATTAACCTCTAACTTTAAACTGAAGGTCAATCTTGCCTGTTTCCCACCTTGATTCTCTATGACTCTGAGAGTGACTGTTAGGAAATAGGAGCTCCAGGCTGCCTGCAGCAATCATGCCCTCTTCTTGAAACAACAGCACCTCTAATTTATGAACTGCCACTTTGAACCCATTCCTATTTCAGTTCAAATGACTCAACGGTTATTTGAATAGCTCTATAAGGGTCCAGGCCTTTTTAAAAAATGATGCCATATCTCATAAAACTACAGTTGACGTTGTTATAAATTCCAGGAATGAGGCTGAGGCTTTTGTGCAATCACATCTAGGCTCAGACACATTCCTTCCATGGCACCTTATTCTGCATAAGTGGTGAGGACCTATCTCTGCACTAATTACCAGCCCACATTTGAACTTCCTCCTGTGTGATAAAGGCTTTGGCTGCCTTTGAATAAGGCACTTCAAAGTCTCCCTTGCAAACGGTTTCCAAAATCTCAGCCCATTGAGATTGTCACAGCTTGACATTCTTCTGCATTTGTCATGCTTTCTGGATACCATCCTCCAACTCAGGATCTGGGATAAGCTGAAACCTCCCCCACTAATGATAACTTTTGCTTAAGGAGAGAAGTGGATGGGGATAGCACACTGTCGTAAAATGAGGAAAAATGACTCTATTTGCTCCAGGAATTGTAAATGTGGATGTCAGCCCACAGTATCAGAAGGAAAGGATTATTTCCAGCTGAGATGCTTCCCTGGACAAAGCAGTACCAGGTCCCAAGTAGACAGTAGTTGGTGGTTGCATGCTGGCACGTAGCAGAACCAATGAAGCAATCAAAATGCCTTCAAGGAAAATTCTACAAAGGTATAAACAGGGTTTAAAGAGGTCACCTGGGGGATGCTACAGCTTCCTTGGATTACCAGCAGTGAGGAGGCCCTAGGCACCCACATCTGAAGTGTGTGTCGGGGGAGGACTCAGAGTAGCTATCATAGAGAGTAGACAGTGATAAAAAGGAACACAGACATAGCATGGTCCAGTTGCCACCACCACCGGACAGTGTGGCTGTTCGTGGAGAATAGCTCTTGCGAGCTACAGCTAGGAAAAAGTTTCCTTTTGCTCCTGGCTGACATGAGAAGGCTGCAGAACGTCCCGTGGCAGCAAAGCATGTTACTTCCACAGGCAGCATTTCAAGAATGGCTTGGCTTTGGTCATACTTCAAAGAAAAGAAAAACTCAAAAAAATTACAATTTGCAAGTCAGAGACATTAAAGATCTGAACACATTAATTAGTTCTTAGTAAATACACTGTGCATCTACCCTGAAATTATCATTAAACAACATCAAAAGAAACATGCTGGGATCTGGGGTTGGCTGATAATTTAGGGAATTAAATTCATTACCCTGTATGATGTATCCGTATGACTAAATTTTCTTTCACTTCCCCTTCTCAGTCTTATATCCATCGTACTCCAGAGCTGAGATCTGGTGCTTAACATTGGGTCCTATCTGTTTGCAGGGGTTGCTTAGTTTTATGATAGCTGATTAGTTAACAACCTACACTATCCTTTTCATGATACTCAAGGAGACCCGCATCTCTAGGGGCCTGAGGAAGATGAGACAAGGCTACAGGATATTTCTTGTAGGATAGAACGTACTAAAAGCAATTGGGTAAGAAGCTAAGTGGAAATGAGAGATACTTCAGACAGGAATCTTGGGGTTAGATAGAAGTTCCTGCTGTTCTTCAAATACTTTGTCACTTTGACTCAGCCACTTTCTGTGGCAGCCACCGTGGTAGGCTGCACAGTCTTCCTTCAGGACAGAAGAATGTGTTCCCAGCGGCTGGGAATAATTCCAGAAGACCACCTTAACAGCCAAGCCACTCAAAAGAATCTCACCCAAAGACTGCTACTTCATCCACGGAGGTTCACAGCCAGCAACTAGTTAGAGAAGCCCAGTCTTCTAGCACCAAATCGAGATGACTCTAACCAGACATTTTACCTCCAGCAACCCCGCCCCCATCCAACTGCCACCACCCACTGTTATGCTAACAAGTTTGCCTCCAAAAGAGAATAACAAGCATTGTCAGTCATATATTGGTACGCCTGGCACTCTGAACACTAACTTGAGTTAAGCCTCAGGCCACTAGACACCATGATCTCTCTTTTGTTCATGCCATTTGAAAACTCAACATATTTAACAATTTTACCCAAGATCACAAACTAGCAAAACTAATTTTGGGTTTTGGCTGAAGTTTGTCTTGGATTTCTCAAATTAAGCATTGGTTCTAGCTTTGGGGACCCTGCCTCGTGAGGTTGAGAAACAATACTTGGGCTAAAATGTGCAAGAGCATGGAGGTGGCGCCTGTGATGCCTGTACACCTACAGGGGTGTCTGTCTGTTTCCTCCTGGTGCGAGTGAGGACAGCAGAGATTGCTGCCCTATTAGCCACTGGCCCTGGGACAAGCCAGGTGAATGCAGAACACTGTTCCTTTAGGTGCACAGAGTAGAGATTCCACTGCAGCCTGCATTCTGTTTAGTCATTTGGTTCTCTAGTGTGTTAGACAGCACTCACAGACCCCACAAAGCTATTCTTTGACTCAGTTCAATATCCAGGTGTTTTCTACCCCTCCCACAAGACAGTTATCACCTCCAGCATTAGCTGGTGGAATTAGCACTTTCTTTTTTGTACCTTTATTAATTATTATTATTTATTACAACGTATTCACTTTGTGTCCTGGCTGTGACCCCCTCCCTTGTCTCCCCCCAACCCCACCCTACCTCCTGCTTCTTCTCCCCCTATGCCCCTCCCCTAGACCACTGATAGAGGAGATCCTCCTCCCCTTCTATCTGACCGTAGCCTATCAGGTCTCATAAAGGCTCTCATAAAGGCTGTCTGTATCATCTTCCTCTGCGGCCTGGCAAGGCTGCACCCTGCAGGGGCACATGATCAGAAAGCCAGCCATTGAGTTCATGCTCCAGACAGCACCTGCTCCCCACTTGGAGACTGAGTCTATGGATTTCCTCTGAGCAGGGGTTTTAGGTTCTCTCCATGAATTGTCCTTGGATGGGGTAGCAATCTCTGCAGAGCCCCAAGGGCCCAGTTTTGTTTTTGTTTTCTTTTTGTTTGTTTGTTTGTTTGTTTTTTGCTCTGTTGGTCTCCTTTTGGAGCTCCTCTCCCTCAGAGGTCTTTCTATCTTCCCCTTCTTTTGTAAAATTCCATACATTCTACACAAAGTTTGACTATAAGTCTCAGCCTCTGCTTGAATACCTTGATCAGTAGAGTCTTTCAGAGGTCTGTGATAGGCTCCTGTCCTGTTCCTTGTCTTTTCCTGCTTCCAATGTCTATTGCACTATTCATAACAGCCAGAAATCTGGAAACAACCTAGATGTCACTCAACTGAGGAGTGGATACAGAAACTGTGGTACATTTACAGAATGGAATACTACTCAGCTATTAAAAACAAAGAAATCATGAAATTTGCAGGCAAATGGTGGGAACTAGAAAAGATCATCTTGAGTAAGGTAACCCAGAAGCAGAAAGACACGTATAGTATATACTCACTCATAAATGGTTATTAGATATATATATATATATATATGATAAACATACTAAAATCTATACTCCTATAAACAACAAGGAAGACCCTAGGGCATTAGCACTTTCAAATGCATATAACTCCTTTTAATCTGCTAAATGAGATACAGAGCATCCCAAGTGACCCTCTCTAATGTCAGAGTTTAAGCATGTTTGTTTTTATAACTATAAGTACTCAACTAGTTGCTGCTATTTCTGCTGGTCTGGGGTCAGGGCACAGTGTCTCTAGGCAGCTCCATCCCAATGGCTTCTTTGAGAGAGTCTACACTGGGCTTCCACTGTCTGTCCCTGTTCTGGGTCAGGTGACCATGGATGTGTACTTGTCTGAACCAAACAGGAATAGCTGCTGCAGAACCCTGTTCATCAAAGTTCTCCCAGCTTCCATCCAGTTACAAACTTTCCAAACTTTGGTATATTTTAGAACAGTATGCTTCCTTGAATGACAGCTTCCATCTTAATCTGTTTAGAAGACTAGGTGGCCATGAAGTAGTTTATTTCTTGTTGGATGATGAGAGTCCAAAGGGCCAGCAGATGTTTATTGCTGGGGGCTCACTTGTTAGATCATAGATGGCTTTTTTCAGTGTCCTCATATGGTAGAACAAGGGCTTTCTTCAGAGATTCTATACTAAGAACTCCATAGTTCATTCAGGAGAACTAGGACTGTCTTAGAAAAGCATATGTATTTCTGTATTTGTACTATCCTTAATTATTTATTTATTTATTTTTGTCTTTGAATATAAGTTCAAAGAAGGCAGGAACTCTCCACTGAGTCCTAACCTATACTCAGACCCCAGTAGAAGGAATATATATTCAGCCTGGTAGAGTGACAATTCAAAGTCTTGCTCAGTGGACAGTTAACAAAGTTTAAGAAATGAATAATTCTCAGTAAAAATGTCAGAGAAGAAATGAATGTGGGAAATTATCTGTGGGAGGAGAAAGCAATGGCAGGAAGTGGTGTTGAGAAAGGATAGAAGTCAGAGTAAACATCATTTATTGTATGCACGTGGGAAATTATTGAAAAACAAATTAAACAATAATTTTTACCTTAAAAATTCAGGGAAGCTGTTAAGATTGCAGACAGAGCCAGTGTTTTTTCCTTGCCAAAACAGAGATTTTACAAAAAAGGATTTCATCCTAGATCCACCATTTATATATAATTCAACCTAGCATATCTTTGGCATGAATGTATGTGAATTTAGCACTCAGCTTTAAAACATGGAAAACAATCAGCGACTGCCACTTGGAGGTAATGGTCTCTGATCACATGGGAGATAGAAAGATGTAGACAGAGGTAAAAACATATAATGCACTATAAGCATAGTATATGACACACTGTGCATGTTCAGTAAATGTTCATCAGTTGAAGTATTATAATCAGAAAGGATTATACATACAAAAAGCCATCATTGATATACCTGTTTTTTGTTCATGTACTAATGAGCAATATGCTGAAATAGAAGGAAACAATAAGACCCAAACCACACTGATAGAATGGCCAGAGACTTGCTCTTCTCAATGCTTCTAGAAACTTCTAACATGTACATATGAGTGATACATTTAGGTGATATAGTAAGGCTAAACCATAATCATGTACTCAATATTATATTAACCTTTTTCTCATTTAATACTTAAATGTCATTGAAGACTGAATTATGGCTGAACAGATGGAAAGGTAAGAATATATCTTCATAGGGGAAGCCTTTGAAGGAAAGCCTCCTGGACATTGAACTTACCTAAGCTTGCACTGTCATGATGATATTGGCACTGTAAACTGTCTCATCACAGAAAGAAGAGCTTACCAAAAGTCATCATGAAATGCTTTTACACCTCCACAACTTGTCTCTATCCTTTAATCTCCCACACCATCTTAATCCATTACCTCCAAGAGACAGGTTTGTTTTCCATGTTTTAAGGACTGAATTCATACACATACATGATAACAACATGCTAGATTGGGCTTTGGGTATAATTTGGGTCCTCTATGTTCTGAGCAGTGACTTTGCTTTAAAACTTTAAAACTGACTTGCCTTGTCAGTTAGCACAGCCACATGCTGCTCATTTGATTAGTATCTGCCAGCTGTATCCCTCTCACTTCTTCCTCTTCCTGTCTAGTAGTTTTAAAAAAAATCTTCAATGCCTCAGACTAAAGAGCCTCATGTCACATCATCAGCTTTGGCTACTGCCTTAGACAGTAGCCAAGGACACTGCAGGTGAGTCCCATTGCCAGCGGCCATGAGCAGGGCTGGTAGGGTGACTGGGTTGGCTTCCTTGGCCCCTCAGAGTCTGGTCTCTCCTGAAAATGTTCTCTTTAAAAATTGCTGTCCGTGGTGATTAGGCATGGGGCTGAAATGCTATCCCTCAAAGCATAAATCCATTAAAACATAAAAGACAATATCCAGATGTACAAAAGCAACTGTGACAGAAAAACAAAGACAGGTTCCATCCTCAGCCCCTCCTTCAGTTCAGTCAAGGAGGCTGGATTCTTTATGTAGGTTCTGGGAAGGTTCGCACTCTGTCCTTCTAACCAGAGAGGAGGTTACGAGCACCATTCCCTGAGCGACCATAAGATTTAAGGGCAGATGTCTTGAAGTGAGTTTTATGTTCTCAGTTTAGGGCTATGTAAGTGTTTCACTGAACGGTTACATTCCTAGCTGCAGCAATGTGTCACAGACCCTTCAGCCAGCCATTAACACATTCATTATTTCATTCCTTAGTAAAACAGTGGGGCAGAGTGGGGCGAGTGTGAGAGAGGAGAGGAGGGGATGAGGGCTGGGACAGGCAAAAGAGAGCTGGGAGCAGGAAAAAGCACTTTATCATGAAGATTGGAAAAAACGTATAAATACCCCAATGAGTCTATAAATGGAAAAATCAGGCTGCCTGCTATGTCCATCCAAATTTCCTTAATCTAATTGTTTCAATTTATTGTACACTAATTAGGTAAAATTGTTGGCCAGAATAAAGAAATCACCACCCGGTAATTACTTCATTGTAAAATGTAATGAGCATTGGAACACTGTCACACACTGTAAACACCATGGCACAATAAATACAACACTGTTTTCCAACAATCACCCGGCAGTGAATTCTGTTAGTGTATTTCTTCGTGAAACATGTTTATGTGATAGTCTTCCAATTTTATGGTGGAAGTTTATCACCATAAGGTGCATTTCATGACAGCCGAATAACTACATTCAGTTAGGCTTGTCACCATGTGCCTTCCCTATCAAGACACATGCTGATTGTATCACATACTGTTGACTGTCTTAGTGCCGCAAATGGAGAAGACGATTACATTGTTCTGTGCAGATATGATGCAATGTTATTCGCATGGCAAGAAATTGAAGGTCAAAGTTGCCTACTGGTGTTAGAAAGATTGGTTAGAGAGGCTCTTAATGTGGAGATGATTCACTCGTGAGCAGGTGGGTCCTAATGTGTGGATGATCCTTTATATACGCAGGTAGGCAGAGGGACAAGCACACTGAGTCACTGTCTTTTGTTAAGGACGGTGTGTGCTATTAATTTACCCTTTGCAAATAATCAAAGCAATAATTCAATGATCTCCTATAAATCATACACATTGACTTAGCCCAAAGAATTAGACTGCAACAAAATGGGTGTAAAATTTTTGTCTTCATCCTGCACAGCAACCTCCTGTGAGGGTGCTGACTAGTGATGAGCTTGCCTCCTACCTTTGCATTCCCTCATGCACGTGTCCTGTACAGGAGCTATGGAATGTTCTGCAGACTTTACATATATTACATTATAGTAAACACCCAATTTCTGTGCCTCAAAATAGTAGAGATCTGTAAGTTAAGCTAATTTGGAATTTGTCTGCAGCACATTACCAAAAGGTAGGCATGACCTGGGTGCAACTCTGCCACTGATGGTACAAAGTGTGAACCTAGGAAAGAAATTTTCTCATGATTATATTTGAGATCTGATTAAAATAATGACATGTGGTCTTCAAATTCTTTTATAGTCATATTGTTTTGCTCAAAAAAGAAAGGAGAAGAGAGGAAAGAGAGAGAAGAGAGTGAGAGAAGAGGAGGATAGTATTTACTGGGATGACTTTCAAGTAAGAATACTTTCCATCCAGTCTCCTACATGACCACATCCTTATAAACTAACTTAAAACAAAACATTTTATTTCAACAATTTATCAGATTAATACATAGTTCATTTACATAATTGAGAGACTCTCAGTACTGAATTCATGATAGTTTAAATGGTGACATTAGAAAGTCTATTGACATACAACTATGCCATGGACACTCCCTATTAGCTCTTCAGGAGTAAGAGTCTGGTGTAATTAGGAGCCATGAATTGACAATTTAACGCTAACACTTTAATGGGTATTGTTGATTCTTTCATTTATAGCCTTTTCTAACACAGTTCACAGACTATCGTGGCAAGACCCTACTGAATATAGTCAAAAAGCTAAAGAGGCAACTAAGCCTGTATTTGGAGTAGGACACTCTAGGTGCTGGGCCAGCCTGCAGTAAGAGGAGAGCACATTCAGCAGATCAGTCATAGGACAAAGAACAGAACAGAGACCATATTAGAATTGTTACTCTCATCTTCAGAGAGCTCAGACAGAAATGGCAGCGGTTCCGACACCAGGAAGTGTCCAAAATGCTGACAGAAGAACAACTGTAAATTGAGAGCTTGGATGGCTATCGTTGCTCTGTCTCTCTAGATGGTAAGTACCTGACCAGGGCTACAGGCCACCATAAAATGATGTGAGCACTATAAGATGTGAGTTGGACATTGATGGACTAAGGCACCTGGGGTAGGGATCAAAAGGCTGTAGAAGAGTCCATGATATTGCTTCTGTTCCATAGGCAGAAAGATGGATGTCTGTAAGAAAAAACTCTGGGCTTTGCCAAAGAAGAATGAAAGGGAATAAGGCTCATAGCCCACAGTTTAGTATTAGGGATTCAGCCTCCAGGAAAGCACCATTTTTTCCATATCTGCAGTGGGCAGATGAACACATGAAAATCAAAGACACACAAACTTACCTATCCAGCCAACTGTGTCCTTTAGCCATCGTCAATCAATCCAACACAAAAGCAGTAAAAATGTACATATGTGGCTTGCTTAAGATATTTAGGCAGTCTGGGATATTTCAGGGGAGATTAATTGACCTTCTACATGATTTACAGTGATCGTGAGGGAAGATGTATTCCTCTTTGTTCATGGATCTGAAGTGTTTGCTCTAAGGCATTATTTAAGATTCACCTTTTGTTGATTAATACTATTGGGGTAGCTGTATTTCTGCAAGGTACGAAACAAATACAAATTCTAATCGTAAGGAACACCACTTTAGATATTCACAACCAAGTAAATCTATGTTTAGTAGACTCATAGTTCCAAAAGCTTCAATTAAGAAGCATAATTGACTTTTTTCTGGACGATACTGCGTGATCTTTTTAACAGTCTAGCAGAGTCTAACGTGAAAACAATGTTCACAAGCTAAATACTTCAAAGGGCGTTTACTGCAAACTCAAGCAGAGACTTTCAAGTCAGTGCCTCCTGATTTGGGGTCCTGTCTTGGAGAGAGTACCGTTCTTGCCAAGGACTCACAACCACCTGTAACTCCAGCTCCAGTGTGCCCCGTGCCCGCTCCCGGCTTCTGTGGCAACAGCACTCACATGTGTACATCCACACATGCACACACGAAGGCACGTGCACACACATACACAATTAAAATAATAAACCTTAAAAGGATGTCCCAGCTCAAAGGTAATTGATCCTACTTACAGGAGGGTTCACATTTTTGTTCTTTGCAGACCTCAGCTTATTGGATAGGGCCTATTCACATCAGGAGGATTAAGTCTGGTCTACTCAAAAGAAATTGATCAGCCATTCGCAAGAAATGTCCTAGAAACCTCAGAACAAGAAACACCGTGTCAACCACCAAAGTTTGAAATAAGTGTTCTATCACTTGGCAACAAGCCAAGGAGATATCTTACTTATTTTCTGTATAACCAAACTCCAGTATCTACAGGAAGTAACCCAAAAGATACCCAAAGATATAAAATTTGGCAAATGGATGTTTCATTTTGCAAAGTTTAGAAAATTAAAGTTTGTGCACAATACTATAGATACATGTTCAGGATTTCAATGGGCAACTGCTTAAGTTTTGAAAAGGCTGATTCTGTAATTACACATTTATTAGAAGTTATATGTATTATGGGGATACCTGTACAAATTAAGACTGCCCATGTTCCAGCATCTGTCTCTAGTAAAAGGAAATAGTTTTTTGCATATTATCATATAAAGCATATTACAGGTATACCACACAATCCTACAGGACAAGCAGTTGTAGGAAAATCTAGTCCTACTTTAAAAGAAATACTTCATAAACAGAAAAGGGTAACAGAAAGAGTCCTGTGGATAGATTACATAGTGCTTTATTAACTTTAAAAACGTAAATGCTAATGAGCAAAAAACCAACAGCTCAAAGGAAACATTGGATGATGGAAAAAAATGCTGAACTAAAGCAGGCTATTTATTTCATGGATGTCTTAATTTCAGAATGAAAATCAGGAAATATGCTCCATTGAGGGAGAGATTATTCCTTTGTTTCAACAGGAAATTAAAAGCTATGGATTCCTTCAACGTTAATAAAGATTAGATTTGACTTGGGGAGACAGTGAAACATGTCTGCTCCTGGCAGCACCCCCAAACTACTTCAAAGAAGATAATGGGCATCAAAGAACCTCCATATATTTGCTTCAAATGTGCCAAAGCTATTTACTAGACCCCCCCGCCAAAAAAAAAAAAAGAAAAAGAAAAGAAAAAACTGTGCTTGCCAAAACTGTGGACATCATGCTGTCTAAGGACACACAGAAGTCAATTTCCAAACCTTGCAAGGACAAGGTAGGTAAGCCCTTCATAATTCCTGCTTATGCTAGGCTAGAAGGCTGAAGATGATGTCCCAACATTTCAAAGGAACCTTGAGTGAATGTCCAGGCAGCCAGCTGTCTCTGTCATTTTTATAGGTTTGGAAGCTGCTTACTCTGCACTTCCTGTTTACTCAGGTAATATTTATCCTTCTCAGGTGTCTGATTGGTTTGAAGATTGGATAATTATAGTCCTACAGTTTTCCTTATTAATATTAAAGACATAAAAGCTTAAGTTTTTTAGGATCTGAGAAGTTGTTTAGGATCTAAAAAAATGTTAAGTTATGATAAAAAAGTGATGTAGGTACAGAACTTTGGGCTCACCAAGGGAGGCTAAATAGTGGAATACTTTCTCAAGGTTGCAAAAGACAAATGGATTGGACATTGTGGGTGTAATTCTTAACTGATAGTTCTAATAATTGTTCTTACTGTATATAGCTCATCAATGTTAGAGAAATGCCATGGGGGGTGGAGTAAAAGGGAAATGTAGTGACAATTTTGGTTTCTTAAATAACCCAGTTACATTATATGAATATGGTTTTGTTTTAATCCCAGGTATGAGGTAGGAGGCTGCTTCACAGCAAGTGATTATGATTTGCCTTGTGCACTAGCAGGGGTGTGATTTTTGCCAGCAGATAGTTTAATTCAGGAGACTCCAGAGAGGGTACAAATGGGAGGGCCCCAAGAAGGTCTGTAGTGACTGCTGCCCACCTTGCTGCTGCTCCTCAGCTGCTGTTTCATACTGGTGCTGCTTTTGCTGTTGCGTCTACTATTACTGGATTTCTGGTTTGCTGGACTGCTGGATATTCTAACAACAAAGATTAGACTTGCCCCAAGGAACTCAACATCCCTAATCAGCAAGAAGTAGCCTTTAGAGATCTATGCTCTCTTTCCCCTCTAATCTTCTTTCTTCCTTCCTAGTTAGTGTTGGGGTTGGAAGGGATTAGGGTAGAATAAAGGTTGGAAGGGAGGTAGAGTATAAAATGGTTAAACAACAACCAAACCTACCAACAAAAATGCTTGTCAGGGACACTCACCTTATTAGGCTTATCTACCTCCCTCTAGAACTTGCCAGATTCCGGTCTGATCCCCACCAGGAATGATCTCCAGCCATCCAAAAATGACACAGGCGCCCTACTCAGACCCTTGTCTGAGACTAAAGATCAGTCCAGAATATCAGGGAAAACTTGTCCCAGGCTCCTTAGTCAAGCTGCTGACTAATGGCACCAGATTGTAGGAGGGAACAGAATTCATGGGTAGGGACTGTCCAAAAATACCAGACAAATAGGAAATTGAGATTCCCAACTCTGCTATGAAGTAGCCCCACCTTGAACATTGTAAATATCTGCTTAAATAAGAAAGGAGGCTTAAACAGAAAAGGAAGAAAATTTTAACCAAATTTCAACATAGAAATTAAAAAAATAGAGTCTCACAATTAAGTGTACATTGTCTAGGATTTAAGAAAATGCTTTAAGGTCTAAAAAGATATTTATAGGTTGATAAAAGCCAGTTATGATAGAAATTGATTTAGGTAAAAAAAAAAAAAACTTTGAACTCACCAAGATAGGATAGATAGTAGAGTACTTTCTCCAAGGTTACAAATTACAAATGGACTAGATATTGTGAATGTAATTCTTACCTGATAGTTTTCATAATTGTTCTTATAGTATATATTTTATTGATGTTAGAAAAAGAGCCTTTGTTGCACTCAAAGGGGGAGATGTAGGAAAAATCTTTTTGTGCACTGTGTGGAGATTATCCTTGTATTTTCAGATGCTGACTTCTGTGCTGGTACAGATCTGACTTTGATATTGTCATAATTATGAAGCATCTTCTGTCTTAGTATTTTGTAAAGATTATTTTCCATTATCTTCTGATTGGTTTTAATAAAAATCTGATGGCCAATAAGCTGAGGCAGGACTAGGAGGCAGGAGTTCCATCAGAGAGAGGTACTCTGGGAAGGAATCTCAGGCAAAGGAGTTGTCATCTTGACACAGATAGAGAAGGAGGTGCCAGGGCAAGACTAAGATGGCAAGTACTGAACTACAAGGCAGAACATAGATTAGACATAGTTTATAAGAGCTAGTGGGAATAAGAGTAATCTAGGGCCTAAAGCTATTATAAACAAAGTCTCTGTGTCATTATTTAGAACAAGGGCAGGAATAGAAAAACCTTATGGTTACAGATATATAATGATAAGCAGAGAGTTTAGGAGAACTAAGAAGTCTTAGTTGATGTATACCACGTGATCATCTTAATCAAGATGGTGCTGAGGTTACTTGGCATGCATTCTCTTTTAGTCTTAGTCAGGATGGCTGCTAGCCACACAGTTGCTTCCATCATCAGCCAAGATGGAAGTGAGCCATGTGGTTACTGTTTAAGAACATCTATTTTCCTAAACAAGAAGTTAATCCAAGTTACTTATAAACTATATCCAATAAATTTACTAATCCTGATATTAAGAGAGCTTATGCAATGGTCTTAGATTTTTTTTTGAGAACAGAGAGAAATGAAAGCATAGATGTGAGATTTTCAAATGGAAAGTAGGAAAAGCTTACAGATATGACACTTTGGGGATCATTTGACTGTGCAGTGGCAGAAACTGGTATAATCTAGACGTTTCTGAGCAGGTTCCACTGAGTCTGGTGTGCAGTCTCCCAACAGGTTCACCGTTGTAGGTGTTTCTGAGCGTTAAGTGGATTCCTGGGACAATTTCACACTAAGAATAGCTGTTTGGATATTCAATGAATTAGTCAATGTTTGCTGTAAGAAAAAGAGGTCATCTAAATGACTGATATAGAAGGTCACCTGCCCAGTCATTGGGTGCCACAAGTTAAACTGATCAGAAATAAAACTTGGATTCCTGTCCTTGAAACTGATTATTCTTCTGAAGTGTCAAAACTATAAAAGTATTGGATGAGTCTAGTTCCCTGGTCTGAAATTAAAACATGATTGTGAATTACATAAATATTTTTCTTTTAACCACCTGTTATCTTTATTTTTCTCTTATTAAACCACTTAACAGTGCAGCTAGAAGAGATGAAATGCCATTACAGGAGCCATGAAATATAAAGAGTATAGAGAGATAATAGACTTCAGGAGGGCATTTATCCAACTAAGATGTCAGAAAGTGGAAACATTTCTACAGAATACATATACAAAAGAAAGAAAGAGAGAGAGAGAGAGAGAAAGGAAAGGAAAAGTTTTGGGGGCGGATAAGCACAAGGAAGAGAAATTCTGCCTACAGACAAATGAAATTGAGCTCCTGAAACAAGAGAGAAGAGAACTCATTCTAATTGCCCATGGCCAACATGGCCAGAACTCCAGAGTGCAGAAGGAAGTGGAGACATGATAGGAGTTGGATCATGTCCTAATAAGAATCTGGAGGGCTTTCTTACATAATTGAAACATTGAAGGATTTTTGCTTTCTAGACTTTGTTTTCCTAGTGGAGAAGCAATTTTACTGGATCAGTCAATCCATAGAGAAGAATTCTGAGACTTAGGAAGTCCAAGCAAGTTTGCCAAACCCACACTTAAGGAGTCATACACCAGAGCCTTGCACATCTTGCTGTAAGTTGCTTTTTCTGATATTCTTGTTTACCTCACAGGAGAAAGCTAATGCCTCCTCTGCTCCTCTTTTTTAAATTTATTTATTTATTTATTCACTTTGCATCCCTATTGTAGCCCCTCCCTTCTCCACTCCTGGTACCATCTTCCCACCCTCTTCTCCCTTTTCTCCCTCCCCTTCTCCTCAGAAAAGGGAAGCTCCCCACCACCAACAACCCAACCCCAGCACATCAAGTTTTATCAAGACTAAGCATATCCTCTTCCACTGAGGCCAGACAAGAAGGCAGCCCAGCTAGGAGAAAGTGACCCAAAAGCAGGCAACAGAGTCTATGTCAGAGACAGCCACCACTCTAATTTCTAGGGGACTCTCATGAAGACTAAGCTGCATATCAGCTATATATGTAGGGGGCTGAGGTCCAATCAATGTATGCTCCTTTGCTAGTGATTCAGCTTTGTGAGCCCCCACGGTCCTTGATTAGTTGACGCTGTTGATGTTCTTAGATTTCTTGTCACCTCTGGATCTCTCTATCCTTCCCGACAACTATTCCATAAGACTCCCAGAGATTTGCCTAATGTTTAGCTATGGGTCTGTACATCTGCTTCCATCGACTGCTGGATTGAACCTCTCAGGGGACAATTATGCCAAGCTTCTGTCCTGGCTTTCTCCTCTGGGGTGGTCTCGAGTTGGGCCAGTCATTCTTTGGCCCCTCCCTCAATCTCTGCTCCATCTTTATCCCTGCTCACCTTGTAGGTGTGGTAAATGTTGGGTTAAATGTTTTGTGGGTGGGTGGTGTAACTGGAAGCCCTGCCTGGCTATAGGAGGTAGTCGCTTCAGTCTTCATATACCCCATTGCTAGGAGTCTCAACACTATATCCTCCTTAACTTAGGCCTAACAAATCTCATGGGCCTGAGATATAGGCAGCCTTTACTCAAAGGCCCGCAGTTCCCCCTAGAGAATCTTGAGCAAACCATTAAACTTTTCTAAACCACTAAAACCTCATAGATTTTGTTTGCTTGTTTTGTTATTAAATGGATGATGATGCTTCTCTCTGGAGAGAAACATGGGGATCCATCACTAAGGGAGCCAGAATAGAATGGCAGCCCTGTTGATTCACAGATGTACTAAAATGGAATGTAGGTACAATATTTACTCATCTACATTAGCATGCAGGGGTAATCAGTCCCCGGACACTATCTGGGACACTGACATTGAACTGCCTGAGAATAATTCTCTCATTAGCAAGAACCCCTGCTGACTTCCCAATCCTTTCCCAACCTTGGAATTCAGACAGACACCAGCCAGCAAGCCCCTACTACATCCTTCAATAAAGGGAGTGGAGTTTTCCTTTTCCCAGAAGGAGCATCCATTTCAGCCTCCTGGATAGTGTGGACCTCTGAACTCTTCTCATGTTCATTTCCCTACATGCCTTGCTTCCTACTTTGGATGGGAAAGCTTGCTTGTCATACCCTTGGGAAAAGCAAACTGCAGAACTGCCTTATTTTAGGAACTACAAATAAGATTGGAAAACACCAACAAGAGGCTGAAGCCACTTCATAGCCCCTTGGTTACAGCATCTTAAGTGGTGCTTGGTATATTGACTGGTGTGGTCAGTTCTCACTGTGTGATTGCTGCCTTTGGAAGTTGGTATAGTGTAAAGGTGACAAGCAGTCAACTCTGCTCACACACTGTCCTTCTTCCTCCAAGATGTATGACCACAGCACAAATATCCAATCCCTCTGACACTGTTTTGTTTGTCAAATAGGACATTTACTCCTTCTTGGAACTTATTCCATGTATGGAATACCCTGGAACAGGTGACCTTCAGGTCATATGCAGTGTGAGCATTCTGTGAGCACAGTGGTCCTGAGTGCTGGAACACTCCTAAATCACCCCAGAAAAACACCCAAGGGGCCATAGCCAGTGCACTTACCTGCTGAGTGAGGTGGGTAGGTTAACTAATGAAGGGCTTTCTTTCCAGCCTCAGACCTGCTGGAAACAGGCAACCAGCCACTTGGGCCCACTCTCAGCAACCAGCTCTTGGCCACATAAGTCATCTTCACTATCGCCAGAGAGAGAGAACTTAGTTTTTCTAAAATAAATTTATATTATACTAAAACTATTAGAAGGAAATATAAAATTGTTATTCTGTTGGTCAATATTGATTGTTTCTTAGCTAATAGTCAATAAAGGCTGATGGTTGACCATAGTATGAATCAATGAATATTTGTGTTTCTGATTGTTTGCTATTTTACTATTGCTCTTTTCATTCTGCTCAGGGAGCCACCCCAGCTGATTTCCCTTTGTCCACAAGGCTCTCCCCAGCAGGGTGACCCTCCTTGGAACAAACACTAATGGGCCACAGGTGTTTCAAATTCAAGACACCGAGGGGTGAGAAATGTCTCAGCATGCATGAACCCTCCTGTGCCTCTGAAAAATGGAAGCAACATTGTAACAGGTCAAGATAGTATAAACTTTCCTCCATACTGTAGTCTTGCTGAGGCCATTCTAGGTTTAATTAGAATTAGATATCTTTGATGGAGAATCCCATAGAAAACCACACAATTCTATTCTAGGAGTCAGAGATCAGGATGTCCTAGCTAACTTAGCTTTTGTTAAATAGCCTGTTTGTAGGAAACCCCTCCACTTATTTTAGCTTCTGCTAAACAGCTTGCTTCAAACTGCCTACTTTTATGAAGCCCCCTGTAGCTGTGGCTTGAGATTGCAGGATGTGATATCTACCTTTAAAAAACCTCCTGTTCTAAACACTCAGGTCCACACCTAGATCTCCCAAATACATGGATTTGGCCCCAGCCAGATAGAATAGTCTTTCAATTGTCTATAAACTGTCTGAGTGGTCATCTGTGAACAGCCTGAGATGACCTTCCCTGTGTTTCCCAGGGATTACTGTGCACAAGGCATTCTCAGATAACCTGACATGTAGATTGAACTCCACCCAAACTGCCAATTCACACTTACCAAATTGGCATACCATTGTCATCACTGTCACTTTGATGAAACTCCATCATCGAAAGCTTTGTTCTGAGAAATTGCAGTGATTTCCTCCCTTGCTTAGCTGGCCTGCCTTACATGCGGATGGTTGAAAAGCTGTCAAGTCAATTGTTCAGCAAGAGTGTATTAACAGCCTGCTCTCTCAGTGCCTCCCCCAAATTAACACAGCTGATTGATCTCCTGTATCATTTAAAAGCCCAGCATGTCAGGCAGGGACACATGGCGACAAGGCAAGCTATCACACTGCTGATGGGTGCTTGGTGCCACGTAGGCTTGTGGAGATGAGAGTTCAGACTGCCCAGATTCAGCCAGAATGCCACTCTGATGCCATGTTACTAAGCAATATGAAACAAGTAAGATAAGGAGCTATTGACTATCAACTACATTGTATGTTTCCATGAGACTGCTTTCTATTGAAGAATAAAATCACTGTTTGTTTTTCTTACTGAATGCAAGCAAAAGGGTGAAAATGTTATCTAATAGGTAGTGGGATTGTTAGGGAATTCTTCTGTTAAGCATGGACGCCTGTGAAGTCTCCAGCTCCGCTTGCTCATAGCTCATTAGTTCAGCAAATATTTACTAAGCTTCCACCAAGAGTCAGACACATGACAGACGCTAAGGATGTAACCAAATAAAAGCCCAGAGGTGAGATATGCACTTATTCTGATAATGTTTGGGCACTGAACACATCAAGAGGCCCACTGATTATGTAAGAGGTGGTCCCCTAGTCACCTGTAACTTTCACGTAAGCAGTGAGGACCTGTTGGAGCTGGAGGATCTCTGAAGTAGAATGATGCAGAGGACGGGTAAGAAGTTCCATCACTTGCCTAAAACCTGCTATGAAGCTGGCAACTCCCCTTTCCTTGAAGTTTCTACTTCATCCCCACAGGAAGGTTACTCTCCTCTTCTAATGCTCATACAGGATGCCTGATGTGAGGAACCTTTAATTAAGCTGCCAATCAGCAGCTTGTGAGCCTTATTCTTATTCTCTCTTCTATATGGCTTTTGAGTACAGATACTACTCAAGATGCTTCATTCAACAGTCTAGCTGTCTGACTTCTCAGGGTGACAGCTGGTTACTGACTTCTCAATGAGGCTGTCACCTGTGGAGGTCCTCCAAATCCCCCTATCTGCTGTAGGCTGTTCCTTCCTCTTTCTCCTGAGGGGCCATCTTCTGTACTCCTAGAACTCTATACAGCCTCATGTTACTTGTCAAGTTCCAGACTGTGTTTTCCTTCACCAGGAGAATTTTAGAACCGTAACCAATGTCTTCCAGGGCTCCTTGAGCTGATTAGAAATCAAGGAGCTGTTCTTACCTGCTGTATGCCACACCCATCTCAGGAACACTGGGAACCCCAGTTCCCCAGATACCACCCCTGGCTGACTGCAAGGGGGAAGAGGGAATCAATATTGTTTAAGGGCTCCCTGGGTGGTGCTAACTGGGCAGCCGCAAGCTCACTTCAGTTCCCAGTAACCAAAGTGCTGCAGTAACCTTTTGTTGTCTGGGGTACCAGGAGATTTCTCTCCTTTAAGGTGGCTTAGCTCTGAGCAGCTAAGCTTGCCCGAAGGTCAAAGGTCACATAGTCATGTTGAGAAGGGCTCTGTGCTTGGCTTAATGCTCTGCTGGCTCTACCTGGAGCTTCTCAGTGGTCCACGTAGAAGTCCATGATCCATGCTCCCACTCACTACCAAGGGCAAGGAAGCTATTGTTGAAGTGGTATTGATGACTGCACACTCACAGTTGAGAAAGAGGGACACAGAAGGCTTTGATGACAACCCCTATACATACTCCATCACACCCATCCCTCCCCAAAAGTAACAGCCTACACAGAAAGCCATCAAAGAAAACTCTTAAAAATTCTGTTACTGATACTAAGGTGCTGCTGTCCCCAGCTGAGGGCTTCTGGCCAGGGTGTAGCGGTGCAAGGACTCAGTTTTCTTTAAGGGGCTAGTTACTGGTAGCTCAACTGTGTTCCAGTGAGTATGTGGGCAGCACAAAATGGGCTTGTGTTTTGTTTTTCATCTTTTTGTGGGGCGGTCACAAGGGTAGGGGAGCAGATCTGGGAGGACTGGGAAGTGGGTGTGATGGGATGCATGACATGAAATTCCCAAATAATCAATAAAAAATATTATGCTGGAAAAAAGCCTTGTACATATCTGGTGACTCTGAATACCTGTCCAGCCTGTTCCCTCAGGGGCTGGATTACTCATGTGGCAGTCAGGCCTTACATCTGGCCTCTATGCCATTGGCTTTTCTTGTTGTTCTGAAAAGTACCCTGCTTCTGTCCCCTTTGGAGGAACACCGCCAATATTCACTTTCCTACCAAGGTGTGGCATTTGCTTCATATGACTTGGAGAAGCTCCATCAAAACACCTCACAAGCCAGCAACAGACCCACATCTACACCGCAGGCCTCACATCCTGTTAGGCTTCCCCAGCTGGCTTTGCAGGGAAAGAATCCCTGTGCTGTCTGTTTTGCCTGCTGGAGACTAGTGAGATCTAAACATGGACAAGTGCCTTGCGGCAGCTTCCCAGGTATAAAAGCTGACTGTCACCAAAGAGTAAGGAGACAGCCTTTATACCCAGATTAGATTCCCATTCCTCTTAAACTAAGTTTAGTATAGGAATTAACTGAGTCTTCTTTCTCATGGTACCACATGGCTGTGATTCCAGTATTTAGAAAGCTGCGGCAGAAGACTTTCCAGTTCAAAGCCAGGCTTGGCTAATTAACAAGACTTTCCCCAAACATAAGGGAAAACAAGGAGAATAAGGAAGAGGAGGAGTAGGAGAAGGAGGAGGAGGGGAAAGAGGGGGAGAAAGAGGAGGAGAGGGTAAGAGGAGCTGTTTCTCACCCGGGCTCACTGCCGTACCAAAAAAACCTGCCAGAATCAAATAAGCCTTTAATACATTTCATTGGCTCTAGGATACATATTAAGTTATAAGCACAAGATATTGCCCCGTGGGCCTGGATGGAGGGTAGCACACCCATTGAAGCCTCAGGCCCCAACTTGGTTATTTCCTGTACAATGTAGTCAATTTCTAGGTTGACCCTTTGACCTCTGGCTACTATAACTGTTTCACTTGGAACTTTGTTCTGTGGCAGGAAAGCACTGGTTGCTAGCCCCTTAAACCACGGGACTGGGAGATTATGCACTGTACTTTGCTCCTCCTGTCTTACTGTCAACACATATGCTCTCAATGAGAGGCTGCTCTCCTTCAGCCTGCCGTCCTAGAGTCAGAAAAGCTCTTAAGAATGGAGAGGACCTACCAGCTGACCAGGAATCATAGGACCAAGCAGACATTTCCCAGGGTGTTCTGCATGTCTGAAGCCAGAAAAAAAAAAAAAAAAAAAAAAAAAGAGCTACATGAGCTGCTGGGTATTGTCGGGGATTCTCGAACCATGTGTGGGGTAAGCGCATTTCTGACCACTTGGCTACCCTTCTTCTCCCACGTGCTCCTGCAGAACAATGGGTTTCAGAGATGAGTCCTCCTGAAACTTAAGGGATAGTGGTTATGGAAGGAAGTGGGAAGGGAAGAAAGGAAGCAGACAGAACAGAGAAGGGACAACCTTCGTCTGTTTGTCTAAGACTCTGCTGGCACGTGTGGGTTCCGCCCACATTGTAAGGCAGGGAGGCAGTGAGGAAGCAGGTCACACACGGGTCTTCCCTCCAGGAAATAGCCTCTCTTTGGCGCGTTGTTTCTCAGTGTGGAGGGTAATGAGCACCGCTGTTGATCCAATTTGCTTTCCTCCAGTGCAGAACCCACCCTGTGCCGTCAGCCCTGAGGATTTATGGGTGCTGCAGGGAATTTGGAGAAATACAGACGTTGTTATGGCTTTTGGGTTATTTGTTTGAAAAGAAATGTTTGAATTGTCCTATTTGACAAAAAAATAAAAAGAAAATGGGTTTGACAGTCACAATGCCTATTTCTTACAATGAGAGCAAGAAAATGGAAAGATTAAAGGGGAAATAAAATGTGCTTTGATTCTATAGTTTTTCAATTAATGACATAGAACTGAAATGATTTTTGTGAGAAAAATGTTATGTGCTAAACTAAAATACACCTAATAATGGAACAATGGTGGTTATTAAGTTTGTGGCTTTGCCCTGCAAATATCATCAGAGCAACTGGCCATAAAAATGGCAGATAGTGGTGTGTGTGTGTGTGTGTGTGTGTGTGTGTGTGTGTGTGTGTGTGACCCTACCATTGATACTGCAGAACAGCTTGGGTCAGGCCCTGTTACTGAACACACCTAATATTGTTTTCTAAATTTTCAAAAACTATTCAAATAGAAGTCAGAGAAGAAAAATTGCCTCTCACCGGAAAGCCTTAAAACACACAAAAAGGCACCATATTGCCACTTTAGGGACACATTTGTTCCCTGCTGTTGCTATTTTAGATGTCATTTCAGTCCTGCAGTTAGCTATAAAGCAAATCTTTTCTTTTTCCAGAGAGGAATAAGAGCTGCCTGAAGGGAAACAAGAATGGGAAGCATCCTTAAATGACTGATTTACAACGGCCAAGGAAAGCCAATAGGAAAATTGTAGCTTTCCATTTTGAAGGTAGGAGCCTTGGTTCTCACTCTAAACACATCCCCCGAGGGCCCCCTGTTGGCCATGCAGAAAGGCTATCATGAAGGAAATGTCTGGCTTTCAGACACTATGAGAGGTGGTAGGGTGTATGCCAGTGGGTAATAATGGAAGAGGGGAGCTCAGCAGGGCTTGGTGACATTACAATGAAAATAAGAAACCTGAGCCATGTGTGCCACGACTCACCAGGCACCAGAGATGGCCTAGACCAAACATATGTTTGGAATTCAGATACCTGGATCCGTGATCCCTATTTGATGGTGACATACAGGCCCTGCAGCAGTTCCCCTGTGTTTTGACACTAACTTATTATTTGTAATAAGAAAAATACAGCCACTGAAGAGGAGTTTATGGCAACTTATTTACACTGCCAAGGGATATAGGAGACCATAAAGCCATCAATGGCACGCTGAAGGTAAGGCAAAGACTGCCTGCCAAAAACTCATATATAGCTCATGTGCAGTTCTCACGCAAGTCACCCTTCTCTTCAGGCAACATATCCCCAGGTTGTGGCTAAGTGAAAAAGACTCTGATTTATCTCTCAAAGAAGGCAAAGATTTGCCTATCTGGATATGATGGCGGGCCTTGAAAATGGTTCTACTGATCTCCCCTCAGAGCAGTCACTCCCTGACTACCCTCTCCCAGAGTGAGTCATGACTGACCTGTTCACTTGGAGCATTCAATGTAGGCTCCAAGGCATTGTGGCCTCTTTCATCCAACTACTTTGTCTTTTTTTCTCAGAGGGATATCAGCTTCCATGGGTCAGGATGTTGAAGAGGCTCCAGGAAAAAAAAAAGTCCAAATACAAAAGAATCTGCTTGTTAGCTCATGACTGAGCTACAGTGGAGATGAATGGTAGAGGTACAATTCATGAATTGCAACATCTTTACAGGTAGCCAGACTGACTAATTCATGGTACATTGGAATAAGGACAGGCTTGTGCCATTCTGTTAAAGAGTTTATCTTCAAACTACTGTGCTGTTTGAGATGCTGGTAAGACTATTAAGACTACCCTGTAATTCAATAAGTATTCACTAAGCAGACATCTGCCAGGCCCTGGTGCTGAGGAGGTTCTAGAGACTATATCCCAGTTAAGGACAGTCTCATAAGGTGTCCCATCCAGCCCTCATGGAGCCAAGCAACAGACAATCATAACACAGAGAGTAAAAATTAGGATGAGGCAGACACAGGGCACTGTGCAGTTGGGGCCATGGAGAAACTGCCTGGAGCTCAAAGCATGAGGCTGCCCAGCACAGGAAGAGGCATTAAGGGCCTCTTCAGCAGTCAAACCGAAGCATCAAAGTGAAGCTAAGAAAAAGCAGAAGGGACTGCACCGTGAACAAGAATTAACTGTGCCTGGGAAGATAAAGCCAAGCGGGGAAAAACCCAAAGGCTGGAGGGCACCAGTGTTGTCTGCAAAGAAAGGGAATCATACCTTAGGCAAATGGTCCTTGGTAAAATAATGACCTTTTCTCTTATGAAATCAAAGATTTCAATGACATGAACTGAAGGCTAAAAAAATGAAGCCCTTCATTTCAAACTGCAGACATCAGTTCTTTCCCCAGACCTCTGCCTTCATAGGGCCATATGCTCATCATTCCCTTCTACAGCTAGTGAAGGGGACATCCATGACACAGGAAAGGTGCGCAGGGCAGTGTTAATCTTGTTGAGCTCATCTATCTCCATTGGGGCATATGTCACCTCCTCCTCGAAGCCTTCTGGTTCTTTCATGCAGAGTTGGGCTCCTAGAATCCACAGCAGTCACCACATCTTGAGCTGTCACACAACCCACTACACCGCACTGTCACACAGGAGCTCAGCTGTCACCTCTGACTAGACTGAAGATCTAGTGTCTCGGTCTTGAATGACATGCCTATTGTCCTCAAACTGGCAAAGTTGTGAAGACTCACAGAAATGACAATGTTCCTTCTTTTGTTCTTTCTTTTCTGAGGCAGGGTCTCCGGTGTAACCTCAGATTCACAAGGTAGCTGAGGATAACTCTGGAACTTGATCATCTGCATCCACTCCCCAACCACTGGGATGACAAAACATCCTCCATGTGTTCCAACTGGAGTTTGTATACAGCACCTGATGAACTTTATGCCTTTGATACAAACCTAAAGATATTTACTTTGACTTTCTTCTGAAAGCTAAATCTGCAAGCAATGTTTCAGGGAATGCTCCGGATGAAACCTGTCTATATGAATGGTAGCAAAGAGCTTTCTATGAAATCCTAACCAAAAAAGCCCTCTTTAGACTGCCAGTTGAAAGCTCGGGGCATGAAAATGAAGCTGAAAGTACCCCTGGGATTTTGGGAAGAGTCTGGGTGACTTTCTGGCAGAAACCTGGGAAAAGATCCCAGAGCCTTGGTGAAGATCACCAGTAATGCCAACAAAGTCAGCATGATTTTTCACTGTAGAGAATGCTCCTGGACCCCATGGAGACGATACCTTGCACCCTCCAATGAGAGGATAGGGTGGGACATGTGCAGAAGAGCCCTCTGACTTACTTTAATTCTCTTGGAGTCTGGATCCTTTCCTTGGCTGACATATGAACACAACCTACTAATTTTTTAATGAAATTCATCTAAGCTTTCCCCTAAAGCAGGCGTTTTAATTAGACAGGATAGGAAGGAAAGAAAACACCTGGCTAGGCACTCTATGGCTCAACTTTCAGACTTGTGCAGACATTTTATTTTAACCTTAATGGTTAATCATTGCTTAGCTTATGGTGGTGGTTATTTTTAATGGGTCACCTATCCTATGGGGCCTAGTCTTAAACACCAGGGTGGAGGATGTTGTGAAAGAATTTATTAGATGTGACCTTTTGAACCAGTAGACTGAGTAAATCACACTGCACTCTGCAGACAGGTTTTGTCCACTCAGATGATGGCCTGAAAAAAATGGTTGAGGTGCTCTGAAGAGGAGGAAATTCTGTCTGTAAACTGCCTACTGACTTAATACTTTAACATCAGCTCCTAATGTTGAAGATGACAGACTTCAGACTTCAGACTTTTACAATAACTCAGACCAGTTCCCTAAAATCTGCAGATAGGTAGATAGATGATAGACAGATAGATAATAGATAGAGATATACAGACAAATGGCATATAAATAATCAGTAGGTAAATAAATAGATAATAGATACTAGAAAAATATATGGTAGATTATAGGTAGAGAGATGATAGGTAAGTAGGTAGACAGATATATTGAAAGATAGATAGATAAATGATAGTCAGATAGGTGATATTTAGATCCTTTTACCTACAGAATCTTTGCTAAAGTACTATTTAACCACCATTTCCAGCTATTTAAATTCTGATTTTCTATACCATTTAAACAACTATGATTTTAAATGAGAGTTCAATGCTTCATGAACACCGGTGCATCCTTTGCCAGACTTAATGTGAGACTCAACAACACACAAGTCAGAGATCTCTTTGGAATAGAAGGACATGGACTACTCTTACTCAATATTCACATAAATTTTAGTCAAAGTTTACATTTTTCTCTAAATTAGCATCATAAGCTGCAATATTTGTCTAAATCCAAATAGTGTAAGCAACTTAGTGAAGGGTCTCACTCAGTATGAAGATATTTTTCCTTTCTTTTAATATGCTTTGTTTATATCCATTCTCCAACATATATACTTTTTACAACATGACAACTTTTACTTTTTAAGATATTTATAATATGTTGTGTTTCAATAGCAATAGTGTTATATTATATGACTACACCATAATTTATTCATCTGCACATGCAATGTTGGGTGCTTAGTTTGTTTCTAATTTCTTGTGATTCAGAAACCTCTGCCCTGAACATTGTTGTACACACATCACTTTTCAGATTTTATTTCTGCGTCATTTTTACACTAATAATTAGAGTTTGTGACTAGAGGACTTTTCTAATCCTGTTTTATTCTAGCCATGATAATCAGTAACTATGAGTAGACTTCACAAAGCAGGCTTCATTTTTTTTCTATTTTTAATTATGCAGAGTGTTAGATACCATTGCAGGATTTGCAATACACGTATATTTTAGTAGATTCTCACTTGCCTTCATCCCTGCTATGTGTTTTTGAAGCTGGGGTAATTTTCTTTTAGACAGAGAAACCATCTAAATAATCACCTTGTGAAGTCTGCAAACTGGTATTTTGTCAGTGACGTCCAAGGTGCGGTGTCTTTCCTGGCTCCTCTATGATGTGACACAGACAGTCTCAGCTGGAGTCTCTGTCCTGAGGCTCATGCACTGTCACCATCAGAAGCAAGAGGATGTTTCTTGCATAGACCCAGGAATCTGCACCCTCACATGTGAGCTGCACCATCATGTGGCTGTCAAAACACAACTAAATCAGGAAGAGAACTACTGAGTTAGATATTCATGGACAAGACATTTATGTAACATATGAAAAGAGATGATACCTATTGGTATTAGTACAGTGTAGAAATCAAGAGAGTTAGGGTTTATGTGAAATTTTCTAATTAAAAGCTTCCTAGAGCTAGTATTGATAGAATAGAATGTAAATACTGATAATAAACTAATGAGCATCTGTAACCTTTGAGCAGTGTGACATAGACGGCAGACACATCCCTGGAAATGTGGATGTAGACCAAATCCGAAAGTACTGTCTGCATATCAAACATAGTAAGAAGCAGAAGGTAAGTATCAAGAGGGGGTTTTACTTTACTTTTGTTTTTGAGTAGACAGCCTGGAAGGATAGGGAAATCTGTGAAGATGCCGTGCAGCTATTCCTTGTGAAGCTCTCCACACAGCACAGCTATCTAAAACTGACCCTGCCTACAAAATGCCACTACCTATCACTGTGGCAGTGTTAGGAGGTTCTCTATCTTTTGCTACTCATCCTATTATACTTTTTTCATGAATTCTTTTACAGGATCCTGAAAGAATCATGGGACCTAGTTAGGAGAGCATGCTAATGCCAGTTTATTCAACTTACTATTTTTGTGTTCCCTTGGGAGCACCTAAAGGGACCATGGCCATGGATGCTAGGTGCTGAAATGGACTGTTTTCGTACAACCAGAATACCATCTTCACTTCTCCAGGAAAACTTGGCAAGGATGGGATGTGTCAGCTTAAAAAATACACATTGGGAACCTAGAGCAAACCAAAGTTTCAGCTTTCAGGATCTGAAAAAAAAATCAAAGATATGTTTAAACACACCAGCCACAGATGTGTGTGTGTGTGTGTGTGTGTCCCCATGTGGAGGACAAAGATCATGCTTTCTAAAGACAGGGTCTCTGTGGATCTGTAACTTAGCACATAAGCTAGCCTGGCTGGCCACCAAGCTCCAAAGCTACACCTATCTTGGCTTTCACAGACCTGAGATTATAGCCATGCTATCATGTCTTTAAAAAAGGCATATAACTCAAGTCCTCACACTTTCTAGGCGAATGTATGGACTAAGGTATCACTTCTGCCTCCTGTTAAAGTTCTTACTGTCTGGTCACTTGTGTGAACTGTGGATCAAATGAACTGCTTGCCTATTTCCCAGGTATTTTACTTAACACAAAGCTTCAAAGGATACACAATGTACCACTCTAGATTACCTGACAGTCCCTAATTTGGCGTTAATGGTGTAGTCCATCCCCAAACTTCCATGGTAAAGCTTTTAGGTCAGCTCACAGAAACCGAAGGCCCTGGGCTTCATCCACACATTCTGGGCCCTCCTGACTTGTTGCATCCTACAGTTACACTGAATCTTTCTGTTCAGGGTTTTATCCTCAGTCAAAAGTAGATAGCACCTCTTTTCTGGTCTCCTTGTCAAGTATTCTTCTCTACAAGTCAGCTGCCACATACCTCTGTTGGGACGTTCTTACAGAGAACCTGGCCACTCTGCCCTCTGGCGTCTGGGAACCTTCAGTTTTCTCATCTTCACAAAGAAATAGAAACATGATTTACATTACTGCACTAAGAGAGTGAGGGCCGGGCTGTGCTATTGACCCCTAAGGATGCTAGAGTGGCCTTTAATCCCAGCACTAGGGAAGGCAGAGGCAGAGGCAGAGGCAGGCGGATCGCTGTGAGTTTGAGGCCAGCCTGGTCAACAGTGTGAGCCCAGGACAGCCAAAGCTATACAGAGAAACCTCGTCCTGAAAGCAAAGCAAAACAAAACAAAAAGACTGTGAGTATGAGTGAAAATTTATGGTTCCCTAATACTTGTGATCTCTCCTTGTAGTCAAGGCACGGGAGTGAGGGGCTAGAGAGGGGCAGAGAGCTTTCTAGTGACTTCCAGGTACTATGGTGTTTGTTGGTTGAAGTAATGGGTGCGTCCACTTTGAAGATGGACTACCCTTAAAACGCCTCCAGTCTCTGAGGACAAAGCCATGTGTGCCATGGAATGCTAAAGGAGAAGGATCTCTTCAAGCCATGCTCAAGCATTTTGTGTGTCCACTCAAACTTGTTCTTTTTTCATGATTTATTTTTATGTGCATTATCTTTATTTTATTGTTATTTATTGTTTATATTGTGTTTATTATATCTTAAATTTTTATTATATTTATAATTTTTACATGTGTTTTACCTGCATGTATGTCTGGGTGAGGGTGTCAGATCCCCTGGAACTGGAGTTACAGACAATTATGAGTTGCTATGTGGGTTCCAGGAATTGAACCAGGGTCCTCTGGAAGAGTTGCCAGCACTCTTAACTGCTGAGGCATCTCCCACTTGTTCTAACCCCCAGTTGTCCCCCAGTGTATCAGTTAGTGCTTTGGGAAAACTACCTGTAAAAATTTGGAAAAAAGGTGTTTCTCACCAAAATTATTTGTTGGGATTCATTGCCTCTTATGAACATCTAAAGAAGAGGGAGATTCCCTAAAATATTAATAAGAGAGAAATCTGAAGTTCTGAGTGGGCAAACTCTTAACAACAAAGCCAGAAGAGATCTGGGGTGAGGAGGACTGCCCTGTATATTGAGACTATTCATGTCAGCCCTCTTCAAAACGATCTATAGATGAGCGAAACTTAGAAAATGTGTGCTGTGAATGGGAACAGTAAGGATACTTGTGCACCTGAAGTGACAGGGAAGCACCAAGTTAGAGAAGCATCAAGTAATCCACCAGGAAAACAGCTCGGGTGATACCAAGAGCATGGAGAGAGAGTTGTGCTCTGAGACCACCAGGAGAAGTTTTGGGGCAAAACTTCTGAACTTGCCCCCAGGCTCAATTTTCACTCTGGAAACCAATGGCACCACAAATAGGTACTTAAAGCAAAATTTATAAAGGATCCAATGGCTAGCATTTTCCACCTAATCGCTTATGGGAATTCTACTTGACTTTAAGTAATATGTTTTAAATGAAATATGAAACCATGGGAAGCTTACAGTCGGCAGGTCTCTGAAGACGGAGCAGCAATGCTTCCATCTCCTGAGCATATTTGTGCATACAGCTTGTAAATTGCAACATCAGCTTTGCGAAAGTGGCAACTGAATCTGGAAGGGCTATTTTAACCCCTGCACCCACTGTGGCATCATTCACAACTACCCACCAACAGATGAAGAAAATGTGGCACAGGCATTTCATGGACTACCATGCAGCCATGCAAAGAAGGAAACGCTGGCAAAAAAGTAGACAAACCCTGAAGACACGGCACTGGGAATATCAGTCACCACAGAAGGCCCAGTCCTATGTGATCCTATTTACGTGAGATGGCTTCTTCGTGGATAGAGTTTCATAATGTATGATGAAGAAAATGTTTCAGACCTTTGGTCCTAAGAGTTCATGATGTTCCACTTCTCCTAAAAAAAAATGTAAGTTGAGTGAAGGTTCTGTATTGTTTTCTATGGCTTAGAACTCTAATGTCTATTCTATTCTTATTTTAATTTTATTTGGGGGGACCCAGGAAGGACCTCATGCATTCTAGACAACTGCTCTATGGCTGAGCTACAGCCAATGTCTCTGCAGGATATTTTATTTACTTATTATTTGTTTGTATTGGTGTATGCTGTGTAGGTGCGCATATGCACCTGTTGGTAGGTGTCTTCAGAGGCTGCGGAGGATATCCAATTCCCTGCAGCTATGGTCACAGGTACTTGTAAACTTCCCAACATGGATACTGGAAATTGAACCTCAGTTCTCAGGGAGAGCAGCAAGTTTTCTTCACTGAAGATCTACCTCCCTGGCAGTGGATCTTCAGTGCTCTATCACTGCTTCTGCTGTGTCTGGAGGTTACCCAGTGTGTTTTCATTGTGTTCCTGACAATTCAGTCACAATTCATTCAGATGAGGAGACAGAGTCAGAGTGAGGTCATGTGAGTCACCTCATATCGCACAGTGCTCAGATTAAGCGGTCAGCTTGAAAACCAGCTAAAGTGGCTACAGATCTGTCCTTGTCATTAAGTTCTCATTTGAAGAAACCTCAACGTCTATAACTAGGTTCTTCCCGGGGGTATCTCTACTTTCTGTGATAGATTAGGAAGATAGGGCAAGCAGATGACCCAGATATATCTTCACCTGAGAATTCTAGCCTGAGAGTACATAGAACAAGTTTTCAGAGGCTAATTCTCACTGTGGAAAACAGCATAATTCCCATACCAAAACCAACAGCTTACACTGAAATATCCCCTGAGGTCTCTGCCCCAGGCATGCCATGCAAGCAAGTTATATGAACTGAGTATGTTCTGCATATTGGCATAGATCATCCTAAATACAGAGGAAGAATATTTCTCATACCAAACTCTTCAAATTAACTCCCTGTTAAAATAGAGTCCATTCCTTTCAGATATGATTTATTCTAGGTACTGATTGAACAAAATTAGCAGACACAAACTTACACTCTCAAGCAATAGAGAAATGTGGAGATGCCTCACAGAAAAGGCAAATGTAACCGAATGATCCTAAATATATCTTATAGGTGGATGTTAGCTCCTAGTGTAGCTCACAGTTTGACCATGTTGTGACAATAGAGCTCAGGACCAGGGTTGGACTCTTGTTTAGTGTCTGCCACTTCTGACTGCCACACATCGAAAAGAGGATCTGGCCTGTGTGGGCATCACCTTCATCATTAAAATACTTGTCTGCTGACAACCTTGCAGTGCTGGGTAGAGCGGGCGGGAGTTCCTCCTCATGAATGTGAGGGCCAGGCACCATCTGCGGATATGGAGACCACAGAACACCATCCCTATTTATTCCCTCAGGGACAGTAAGCAGTCATTTCTATATTTCTAACGTCGCTTCACCTCAGTGATTCCATTAAGATGATAGGTTTTACGAGCTGGTCCCAGCCTCTTTTTCAAGTGGATCTGAGTGGGTGGTTCTTATTGCTGTGGTACTTCTAAGTTACATCCTTTAAGTACTATCTCCCCAGCCTCCAAATATCTGTATGAAAATAAATTTACTCGGCAGAAACACAACTGAGCCCCTCCCAGGCTGGCCAAGGAAATTCTACTGTGATTATCAAGAACATTAACGGTAACTAACTGATCTCAAAATCAGTAAGATAATGCAGACTGTTCTAAAACAGGAAAACGCTCTTGTGTGGAAGTTGGGAGATAAGACAGAACTCTAAAGCTGTATTAATTGTGTGCTACCTGGCTTGACTGGGGAAAGGTAGGTTTGCCTTCTTCTAGCTGTGGAAAAGGAAGCAGAGGAGATGGCGGACACAGAAAACACATTACACCTCATTCCACAGACCAGCTGTGGAAGGACGCACAGACTCTTCTGTCATGGAAAACCTTGTGGGCCTGCTGGAACTTGCGTTTAAAAAAAAAAAACTGATGATTGAAGAGGTGGCTTGGCAGTTGAGAGTGCTAAATGCTCTGATGGAGAACCTGGACTCGGTTTTCCGTACCCACACATCAGGCCAGCCACCTCCAGATACAGGCATCCAGTGCTAGCTAACCTCCCAGGCAACTGCACATATGTGGTACACATAAATTCAATTCACGTATAAACACACACATAAAAATGATTAATAACTTTTTAAATTGGTGATTATGGCCAATGGGTACTAAGCCATAAGTGAGTTTGGGCATTCTATTACAAAGAAAGGTAACTATGTACAATATAATGTTTGCTTCCAAACAGCTGGAAGAAAGATTTTTAATTTAATTTAATTTTTATTATGAAGAAATAATAAATGTTTGAGAAAATAGGCACTTATTCTAAACATGACACAACACATACAAATATGTACAATTTTATATAGCCCCAAGAAACAGCCTGGCATGGTGCTGCTCATTTTTAATCCCAGTACTTGGAAGGCAGAGGCAGGCACTAAAGAACAAGATCTGGGACAAACAGGGCTACCCAGAAAAACCTTGTATCAAAAAAGAAAGTAGCTACCAGAATAAATATAATCAAAATACTGATAGCTGATGATTAAGAAAAACTATAAGAAAACTCAATGGAAAGAGCGTGTTCCATATAATTCTCTCTAGACATTTGAAAATGGTGGCTTGAAAAAAGTTGACGAGAGCTAAACAGAGCAATAGATAGAAGAACACTGTGGAGTGTGGCCTGTGTCAAGTAGAGTGTCCATGCTTTGAAAAAAGTCACAAGAGGATTTCGTGTTTTTTAGAGTTTCTTTTGGTAGGACTGGTTTGTCTCTTAGTTTATGTATACTTCAGGAAAGTTTACTTCACCTATAACAAAAGTCAAAACTTTTGTAAGTTTGACTCAAAGTTGAAATATTATCCTTAAAAGGAAAACTAAAAGTGAGGACAGAGGACTGGCCAGCCAGGCTCATCTGCAAATCACCTCATATGGTGACCTCGACCATACTGTGAGCAACAGAAGCTGCTGTCAGCTCTGTTTGACAGAGGAGAAAGTTGAACTAGAACTCCAGTTTCCACTCACACTGGATGGATTAGTCCAGGTTTGTTCAGACTTCAGTCTCCCCACCCAACAGTCATTTTATCCCAGCGGGATTTTAAACGGCAATGTCCCCTAGAGGCTGATTCTCAGCTGATGGCCCTGTCTGGGAAGGTTTAAGAAGTGGGGTTTTGATGGAAGAAATATGTCACTGGAGGTTGGCTTTCAGAGCTTTAGACTCCCAACATTTCAGTTGGTTCTCTCTGTTTCATGCTTGTAGCTTAAGGTGTGAGCTTTCAGTACCCTATCCCTGCAGCCATGCCTGCTGCTCCCCGCCACGATGAACTCTTGTCCCTCTGTAACTGCAAGCCAAAATTAACCCTGTATTCTACAAAGCTATATGGACTTCTAACGAAAATCGGGATACATCACCATGTATTTCTGCAATTCTAATTAGTGATTTTCTTCCTTTCAAATTCTGTTCTCTAAGGTATAATGATGAGATCAAGGTCATATAATTTACTTTGCCACTATAACAGAGTTACAATATGTTTCCATCCTTCACTCTGTAAATGCTTGTTAGGCAGCTATCCTGTGAAGCCTCTGATGGCAAGGCAGCCTCTTTCTCACATTAAAGAAGCTGAGTCAGCATGATGCTTGTTTCTGGGTTTGATATGTATAAAACATTATTTCCATCACCTAAATCTACATTTTAAAAATAAACAGTAAGTGACGGCAATTTTATTGTTGTTGTTTAGCTATTTTATTGGGTTCTTATCCCTCTACCACCCTTCCAACCCTTATTCCACGCTAATCCATTCCAACCACCCAACATTAGGCAAGAGAAAGGTTAGAGGGGAAAGGGGGCATAGACCTCTATAGGCTACTTCCTATTGATTAGAGACATAGAGTTCCTTGAGGCAAATCTAATCTTCATTGTTAGAATATCCAGCAGTCCAGAAAACCAGCAACAACAAAAATAACAGCAAACACAGAAGCAGGATGAACCAGCAGCAGTGGGGGCAGCAAAAGGGGATCAGCAGCCACCTCAGGCCCTCTCAGCTTTCTCCCACTTATGCCCTCTTCACAGTTCCCGGAAGTAAACTATCTGCAACTGGCAAAGATTACACCCCTGCTAGTGCAAAAAGCAAATTATACTCACTTTCAGTGAAGCAACCCCTTATTCCACACCTGGGATTAAAACAGAAGCACATTCATATCACATAACTGGGTCTTAAAGAGACCAAAACTCTGATCACAAGGAAAGGTAAATGACTCCCAGTAAGATTCACCGCTTCCTGGCAGGGTGAGTACTGAGGATTGGTGGGAAGTGTTTAAACTACTTGTAGAAGATGAGTGCTGTGAAATAATTTGTATTGCATTAACAGTCTTGAAAGTATGAATGGATAAGCACAATCTCTGATATCTTATGTAAAACAAAAGCTAGGACCTGACTATTGCCTGTTGGAAGTAGGTCAGCAGCCACGCAGACTGTCACACTCAGACTTTGAAAATGGGTTCATGCTGTGCCCATTAATAGGAAAAATAAAAATGCATTGTTTTCTCAAAGATAGATGCTAGATGTAACAGTAGTACTGTGAGTATATTGAAGAAACAGTGAGTATGTTGGAAAATGTTCTATGGAAAGTAGAACTTTTATTAAAAGACATCAGGTCCTAATGCTACCAGAGAAGCATCTTACCACGTCAAGCTCCTTCTCTTGAGTTATACATGTGTGATTATGCTTGTAATAGTAACGTGGACTTTGGTTGTGGTAACAGCATAGGGTTTGGATAATCATGTCTCCTTAGTGGGTATCTATACATTCAATGAGGATATTTGAAAATATTTGGACTCAGTCAGATCTCCACTATCATCTTTGGGCCCTGCTTCTCCATTTTTATCCTTGCCAAGTATTAGCTGATTCTAAAGCCCATGCCCACTTATCCACTTCTCTCTTGACTGTTCCCTTGAATTCTTTCTACAATCTTCATCCGACATGGGAATGAAGTATATGTATAGCTTGATATTCAAATATAAAATACTTTCATAGACAACAATAACCTCTCCTAAAAATGTTTCACAATTCATTATAGCCCAGGTGGTTTCACGATGAGAATCGAGAACCCATCACATAAAAAGCTCTAACTGCACATGTAAACAGCTGCATTCTCTAAGTGGGACCTAATGTCGATTCACGTCTTTAAATTCATTTGATTACTGGCTGTATTGTAGCAAATGAAATGCCAGGAAGTTGAAATGAGAAGTGACTGCACTGTTGCCTGGTTTATGAGTTTCATAACATTCACTTAAGGCCCCATCTCATGACAGCAGCCTTTTCTGTATCCATAGCAAGCATCTTTTCTTTGTCTGCTGAAAGCAGGCTGGAATTATGACTTCTGGCCCATCTATTTCTCAAAGAAACATAAAATAAAAATGTCTTCTGTTTCCCTTTAATCAGCTGATATTATGTCTTTGAAATAAGCCTGTGGTGGATTGCATCAAGGTCAGTTTCCTAGCTTTGATATGGACTTGCAGTATGGGGTCCTGAGTCACAAACAGGGGCTCTCTGAATACCATTACAGCTGTCTGTGCAGCTAAATACATTTTTAAAGTATTTTTCAAGTTTTCTGGTGTGTGTGTGTGTGTGTGTGTGTGTTGTTGTTGTTGTTGTTGTTGTTGTTGTTGAGGAGTGTATAATGTGTGTGTGGGCATGGGTGCCTGAGCAAACATGTGAAGGTCAGAAAACAACTATGTGGAATGAATTTTTTCCTACCGTGGTATCCCGGGATCAAACTGAAATCACCAGGATTGTAGGCAAGTGCCTTTACCTGATGAGCCGTCTCACTAGTCACCTTTTATAGTTTTCTTGTCCTACAGGAGAATCTTTGGGGTTGAAAGATAGGGGAGTGTTTGTTAGCAGAGACCCAAGAGGCAAGCTGTTCAGACATGTTGCCCAAAGACCTAAATTTCATTGTTCTGATGTTTTCTAGTGTGTGCCTTATGAATGGGACAGGGCTTCAGAGACTCTAAGATCTTTTCTGCATTGACTCCCAGCACCACATGAATTAGCTTAGCATCTCTGGCGACACATATCCTGAGATGCTGGTCTTCAGTGTCACCTATTACTATGATGAATCTTTCTGAACACAACTCAAGCATCACAGCTAGTTGGATGTGTACTAAATAAAACTCCCAAAGAATCAGGTTCTAACCTTAGGAACCTGTGAATGTTTCCCTGTTTGGTCTTCGCCAGTGTGATTAAGCTAAGAATTTCAAGGGAGCAGACCACCTCAACTATTTGGATGGACCTAAAAGCAATCCCAAGGGTCCTATTTGGACAAAGACTGTGATTCCGTGAGATCCCACACAGACACTTGCACAGGAAATGTCAACATGAAAATGTTTGGGCAGAGCTCTCATATTTACAACCTTGAACACAAAGGAGAACAACGGCCCCTCAAAGAGGCCTTTTCATCACTATGACAGAAAGCCTGAAAGAAACCTGACAAGAGCTGAAGGGTTTGTTTTGGCTGAAGGTTTCAATCCACCGTGGTGGGAAGGCATGATGGAAGGCTCAGTTACATGGCAAGACTATGTCTCATCACAATAGGACTAGGGAACATACATGGCCAACAAAGTCTCACACCTAATGACCAGCCACCGGAGAGGTCCATCTTCTACAGGACCCTCAGCCTCCCAAAATAGCATGTCCAGTTAGATCAGGTGTTCAAGACATGAGCGCCAAACTGTAACAAAAAGAACCTGTACATGACTCTGTTCTCTGTCTGTTAAAAACCCTGTGTTCAACTGGGATGGGCTGTATTCTCTGAAGTCAGTAAATTCAGCACCTGGTTAGCAATGCACACACCTACCAGGTGGTGGAGAGACATGCCTGCAATGCCAGTATTAGGAAGCGGGAGGCAGGTGGATGTCTGTGAGTGCAAGGCCAGCCTGGTCTACATGGTGAGTTCACAGACAACCATGACTACACATACACAGAGAGACCTTGTCTCAAAAAGAAAGAAAGAAAAAAAAAGGAGATTCCTGTGCCCCACTCTAGGCCTGCCTAACCAGAGTCTGCATATCACCAAGGTTTCTAGGGACTAAGTTGTAAGCACTAAAACATAAAAAGTACTTGGCTAGGAATCAGGAAATCATACTAAAATGGTCTCAAACAGCTGAGTCCAAAACCATCCTGGTGACCATGATCTGTACCTGTAATCCCAGCTACAATGGACTTCAAAGTAGGACTGAGAATTCCAGGCCAGCCTGGGTAATTTAGCAAGACTTGGTTTCAAAATCAAGCCAAAGGACTGGGAGTATAGTACAATGGAGTGGCATAGTGTTTGCCTTGTGTGTGTGATGCCATAGATTCAATCCTCAGTGTGAAATAAATAAATAAACAAACAAACAAATAAATAATAAATGCTTGTCCACCTGCTAAATCCATGACAGTCTATAAGCATCATGTGGACAATGTTACTGTTTTACAGACATCTTAATCTCTGTTTACAGCATCCCCTGCTCTGGCTGGCAGGAAACTTTTGCCAAAACACATTCCTATAATAACATTGCAAAATAGAGGTGGTGCCTTTTGTTCGGCAGTTGCCAAAGCACAGCTTTTACTTGGTGCCTCCCATTTGCCAGCTTCATGTTGCCTTCTGCAAGCACCGTGACTGCCCTGTCAGCAGAGGGTGAACTTCATTCACTAGCTGGGCTTTCTATTAGCTCTTGTCTGCTGAGTTGAGCAGCCCTGCCTTCCCTGGGACTTAGTTTGAGAGCACTGTGGGTGTTCTTTGGGCTAGTAATTGATTAGAGTTTGCTGGGCACCTCAATGTTTCCATTTTTTTAATCTCTGAGGCTGAGCCGTGTGGGTAAAACTTGTCCAGAATTGTTTTCCTAAACCTGACTCATAACATAAGAGTATTTTGACCAGATATCAAGGAACACATGGGAACCTTTTCCCTATCTTCCTCCAATCTGTCAGCTGAAAACATCTAGACACTGGTCTGTTCTGTCCACATTATGACAAGAGCCAGATTCAGTCTATGTTTGTCCCTTTCAAGTCAGCACGCCATGGCCCTAAGAAAAGCATTCCTGGGGCTGGTGCAGGGGCCCTCCTCACTTAGTCCTTCCTGCTTTGGAGAAAATGCTTCACATCACTGTCCACTTGAAATAGACAGCAGCTATGGGAGAGAAGAACAGAAAGAATGCCTGATTACTCAGAGGAAAACTCTTTGCTAATAACTTTTTAAATAAAATAAATACAGTGTCACACAAATTCCCTCTAAACCCAGCTCCCTCCTTGATCAGGCTTCTCAGCTGCAGTCTATGTCACCAAGACCATCTTCAGGAAATCACCAGGCCTAGGGGTTGAATGCAAGAGTGTCCCATTTAATTGTCTCCTTGGGCAAGAAAAGCAATCAGAGAAAAACAGGAACACATTCAAATGTTACCCAATCTTCAAACCAAATATTTATTTAAAATAACCATATGGCAAAAGAAATGTTAAGTTGATTTGATACTTGCTTGCTATTCCTCCTGGGCAAAGTAAGAACTGAGTGGCTGTGTTTTTCAAAGAAGATTAACTGGTTTTAAATGAACCCTATATGTGAAGACAGATTTTGTTTTAATGTAGAAGAGGGCATTGCTTTTGCTCAAAAGAAAAGCTCTCCTGGTAGCTGGCATCTCAGATTTGTTTTCTGGTGTATATTGCTTTTGTGAATGGATATTTTGTACAACATATTCCTAAAACAGATTCTAATCTCAAGGCAGCAGAGATTCTGTGAATCACTCCTGTGGTAGACTGCCACTGGCAAACTGGGAATACAGTTGAGCTTCCGGGAAGCATCTTCCTAAAATGAAGGGGAATGTCAATAGAACTTGGGTCTGAAGTGGAAATTTCTGGTTTCCTTGAAGACTCAGTTTTGTCATGCGATATTTCGCTGCAAGCTGGACACATGTTATTTTGCCCAGGTTGGTTTGTGAGAGAGCACGTGATGTTTTGTTGTGAGCTCTCACATGCAAGGGGAATGACTTTGGCCAGCTGAGAACATCCGTGGCTGGACTCTGAGGAGAAGCGATATATAGAGGCCCATGTGCAGTGAGACATCGCTTTTTGGATCAACATCACTGCACTGACCTTCACACTTCAACATTTGCCTTCACAGAGAGAAATGTTCTGGAATCCAACTGAGTCTTGAGGCTTTCACTGACTTTGTGTTGCTGCTTGGTGTTGGCTTTTGGACTGGACTGTTGGTATCCTGACAACTGAGTTTGGTAATCCCCTAAAGACCCATTGACCCTAGTCAGCAGGAAGTAGATACAATAAGTCTACAGCCCTTTTCCCTACTAATCTCCTACCTAAGATTGCAGGGGTTATAAAGGAGGTAAATGTGCTTAAAAACCCTAAATAAAGTAGGTAAAAATCTAAGCCTACATGGATGCTTATGGGAACTGTTAAAACTGTGCTGCAAAATCTGTAATCCCCATCAGAGGCAGGACAGGAATGATCAACTTGACCTTGGTGAGACTATATACGCCTGGGACAGTTTCTTCTGGAGAGACATTTTATTTCCATACATGCCTGAGGTGGAGTTAACCTCATAGATTCATGTTGTGAGTGCTTGTGGGTAATGCCATTTTGAAGTCCCTGAAACTACTAGGAGGTGGGGCCTGATTAGTATAAGTCAGTTAATATAGGGAGGAGCTCTGAGGGTAATATCTGCTCCTGGCTCTGATCTAGCTCTAAGATTCCTGAAGGTCCTGCCTAGAGAAAGAGCCATTTCTATAGCCATGCCCTCCTGCTGGATGCATGGAATTCCTACAGGACCAAGCCAAGATAAACCTTTCCTCCCTCAAGTTGCTTCACTCAGGCATTTGGTGACAATGATGAGAAAGGGAAAGACACTTTCTGTAAAAGGCATGGTTGTACTGGTATACCTAGCAAAGTGCCTGTGAAGGTTGGATAGGGTTCTTCAAGACAACAACCTAGTCTTCCTTTTATAATATCTGTTTATTTATTTGTGTATGTGTGCACACACAGGGGTACATGTACTATGTCCTATGTATGCAGGTCAGAGAACACCTTACTGAAGTTGGTTCTCTATGAGTTTTCATGTGGGTTCCAGGGATTAATCTCAGGTCCTCAGTCTTGGTGGTGAGTTCCTTTACCCCTAAGTCATCTCCTTAGTCCATCCATTCAATCTTCTCAATGCTGCACAGGGTCCCAGAACTCCTTGTACCTTGGTCCTCTTACCAACAACTACCTTCTCAAGGGCTTTCCCTTGGTATGTCAATCACATAACAGTGAACACAAAGTCCCTGTAATTTTCCTGTGCAGCCTCACTCCCCCATGGATTTCAGCCAAGTTTTCCACCACATTGAATGTCTTCTTCATATCATCCCCATCCTTCCAGCTTGACCCTGCTGAAGACTCTGATTCATTTGATCCCTATCTCTGAGTTTTTTCTGACACAGAAATGGACATGAACACAGGATCCCTAAGAACTTGACAGAGAAACTTGATTGTCCTTTTAATGTTTTCCATTTTAATTTTATGTGTATGGGTGTTATACTTGCTGGTTTTGTGTGTCAACTTGACACAAGATAGAGTCACCACAGAAAAGGTAGCCTCAGTTGAGAGAATGCCTCCATGAGATCCAGCTGTAAGGCATTTTCTCAATTAGTAATCAATGGGGGAGGCTCCAGCCCATGGTGGGTGGTGCTGTTCCTAGACTGGTAGTCCTGGATTCTATAAGAAAGCAGGCTGAGCAAGCAAGCAGAAACAAGCTGTTAAGCAGCATCCTTCCATGGAGGCATGCATCAGCTCCTGCCTCCAGGAGTCTGCCCTGTGAATTCCTTTCCTGACTTCCTTTGGTAACGAACAGCAATGTGGAGGTGTAAGATGAATAAATGCTTTTTTCCCCCATGGTGTTTTAACACATCAATAGAAACTCTAAGACAGGTGTTTTGCCTGAATGTATGTCTGCACCAAATGTATGTAGTGCAGTTGGAGACTGGAAAAGGACATTTGATACCATGAGACTGAAGAAACACATAGCCATGAGCCACCGTGTGGGTGCTGAGAATCAAACCCAGGTCTCTGAAAGAGCAGCCAGTGCTCTTATCTACGAAACCATCTGTCTCCCAAATCCTGGATTGCCCTTTTAAGGATAATAGTTGAAAAAGCTTTTTGGATTAGACCACTTTTCCATTGTTATTTTAATGACTGACTCCAGAATGGACATGATCCCCCAGGGAAAACATCAAGAAGCCTATCTGATGCTAAGACACATTTAGCATGCAGGCTCTTTGCACTGCCCCCACTAAGCCTAGAGAGGACAGTACCCAGCTTCACCTAAGTTCAAGAAGAGCTGCCCTGGGAAGAAATAGACATCAGATGTTGATAAGGAGAGCTGGGAGGTTTAGAGATGACAGTTTCCAATGATGTCCTGCAGCAGCTGGATCCATCTTGAGTAAGAGTCAGACTGGTCTAATATCCTAGAGCCAATAGAATCCTGGTTTTCTCCTTTGACCCCATTTGAGCTAGTATTCTATAGTTTTCATCAGAAAGTCCTAATTAATACAATAGGTAGTATCAGCATCCTCAGGTAGAACTTAATGATTTTAAAGGTATAGGTATTGGTAAATAGGAACTGTTTCTGGCTATGCAAACTTTCACCAAATCACACAATTGATAAACAACAGAATCAGGAAATAGAACTTGGCGCAAATGGCAATGGACCATGACCCTTCACACACAGAAAACAACAACAAAAACCTGAAAATAGAAATTTAACCCATGGTGCATTGTCAGGAACAAGGACTAAGGAAACTCTCAGGATTTGGATACATGGAGTTCCATATACAAGATGGAATTTGATAGGGTAAAGGAGATGATCAGTATTTTCTTACTTACAAAAGCAACATGATGTAGGAGATTTTCATTGACAGTGGACTCAAATGTCCATGCACTAAAACACAACTCTTCCAGTTATTGTAGAGTTTTCTAGAGATTACACTAATATCCAGGACCTCCTATGTCTTAGTGGGTGTTTCAGGTTTGTGGTTTGTTTGTTTGTTTTCTCTACCGCTGCGATAAAACAGCTCAACAGATCCTGTGAGGTGACTCAGGGGATAAGGCTGTTTTCATCCAAAAATGATGACCAGAGTACAATCCCTGGGACCTACATGATGGAAGGTGGGAACAGACTCCTTCAAGTTGTCCTCTGACCTCCACATGCACACATGCACAGATTAAAATTAAATAAAAATTTAATTAACTAAGTAATTAATTACCCTGACAAAGGCATCTTTTTAATTAAATTTTTACTTTTTATACTTACAGTTTATTTACTTTGTATCCCAGCTGTAGACCCATGCCTCATTCCCTCCCAATCCCACCCTCCCTCATCTCCTTCCTGCCCCTCTCTAAGTCCACTGATGGAAGAGGTCCTCCTCCCCTTCCATCTGATCCTAGCTTATCAAGTCTCTTTAGGACTGGCTACAATGTCCTCCTCTGTGGCCTAGCAAGGCTGCTCCTCCCTTGGGGGGGGGGGTGGAGAGGTCAAAGAGCCAGCCATCGAGTTCATGTCAGAGACAGTGCCTGTTCCCCTAACTAGGGAACCCACTTGGATACTGAGCTGAGATGGGATACATCTGGGAAGGGGTTCTAGGTTATATCCATTCATGGTCCTTGGTTAGAGAAACAGTCTCAGAAAAGACCCCTGGGCCCAGATATATTTGGTCTTTGTGGAGCTCCTGTCCTCTCCAGGTCTTACTAACTCCCCCTTCTTTCATATGATTCTCTGTATTCTGCCCAAGGTATGGTTATGAGTCTCAGCACCTGCTTTGATCCACTGCTAGGTAGAGTCTTTCAGTGGCCGTCTGTGTTAGGTTCCTGTCCTGTTACTTGATTTCTCCTATTTCCAGTGTCCATCCCATTTGTCTTTCTAAGTGAAGACTGATCGTCTTACCCTGGGTCCTCTTTCTTGTTTATCTTCTTTAGGTGTACAGATTTTAGTATGTTTATCCTATCTTATAGGCCTAGTATCCACTTAAAAGTGAATATATACCATGTTTGTCTTTGTCCTTCTGGGATACCTCACTTAGGATGATCTTTTCTAAATTCCACCATTTGCCTGCAAAGTTCATGATTTCCTTGTTTTTAATTGCTGAGTAGTATTCCATTGTGTAAATGTACCACAATTTCTGTAGCCATTCCTCCATTGAGGGACATCTGGTTTGTTTCCAGGTTCTTAATAGAGAATAAGTTTATTTTAGATCACTGTTCCAAGACCACAGTTCATCATGTGTGGAACTCAAGGCATTAGAAACATCAAACAGGTGGTCAAAGTGCATCTATAGTCAAAAGAGAGCAATGAGTGCATGCGTGCTGGTGCTCAGCCCATTTTCTGCACTCTTATACAAACCAGACTCCCTGCCTAAGGAATGGTGCTATCCAGAGTGGGCAGGTCAATAAGTGTAATAAGGTTAATCCTCTACAGACAGGCCCAGAGCACTATTTTAACTTTTGACGAGTTGACAATTAACCATCATTGGAGGCCTAGATAAGAAAAATAGAAAGGTTGGAAACATGCTGGGATACTCTACTCTCCCTCACCAGCAGGCTAGAGCTGTTTCCACTGCAAGCCAATGTTATAGTTAGGATGAGCTAGCTCTTCACATTTTCCTGGAGATTACTAAGGAATAGCTACTACCCAGCCAACAGCAGAACTATGGCAGATATACAGTAGTTCCAAGTCTTCACACAAGACCTCCCAATGCAACTCCTACCACACTTTGGCTTTGAGAAGACAATTAGTATGGCTTCAGAGGTCACCACCTTCCATGGTGTCCAAGCCTTAAAGACAGTGGTTGAGCCATTTGGGGGACTGGAAGACAGGAGAAGGAAGACAGTGGCTGTGCTGTTTTATTTTCTCAAGTGGACCTTCACTTTGTCTCAGCACTGTGACAGAGTTTATAGTAAACAGAGCTTAAGTACTGTTGCACTGAGGACTCAGAGATTAATCTGCTCCCTGGCAGAGAGTAGGGACTAGACCTAACATGAGTTTGCCTTTATCTGTGTCTGACTCATCCCACTGCACATACACATTTTGACTGAAAGAAATTCAGCATGATTGCTCAAGAGACTCTTACTCCTAGAAAGGTGTAGAAATTTTAGCAACACCCTATATTTTGATTTTTTTCAATGGAGATTTGCCTCCACAGATCCAGTCTTCAAGATCCTCACATAATTTCTTTCCATGCACTATCCCTTTTAATATTTATGAACATTATAACTGCATGGCTGCCTTAATGACTGTCTTCTTCATACAAATGTGTTTACGTGAGGAACTGGCCTCAGACAAACAAAATTCCAAATAGACATTGTTTGGCTTTCTCTATTTTATACAAATCTCTATTTCTGAAAATCTTTCATGGTAGTATTTGAATATCTTTAAGATACTCTCCTCATACTTCAGGTAGTCAGAAAGATGCTCCCATCTCCAGGCCTTCTTTGTCCTTTGTTTTGATTCAACACAGGTACCACAGTGGGAAGCACCTTCCTATTGTACCTTTCAGGTGTGAACCGAAGAGTCAAATGGGTATCTTAAAGATATACATTTTTTTTTAATTTTTTTAATTTATTTATTTTTATCTCAATCACAGGTTAGGTACTTTGAATCCCAGGCGTAGCCCCCTCCCTCATTCCCTCCTACCCTCACACTCCCTCCCTCATCTCCCTCCTCCCTGCCCCCTCCAAGTCCACCAACAGG
>CM053753.1:3115702-3150997 GCA_028658305.1 Pachyuromys duprasi | reverse complement strand
TTCTTGAAGGCACTTATTGTAATGAACTTTCCTCTTAGCACTGCCTTCATTGTGTCCCATAGGTTTGGGTATGTTGTGCTTTCATTTTCATTGAATTCTAGATAGTCTTTAATTTCTTTTTTTATTTCTTCCCTAACCAAGCTGTCCTTGAGTAGCAAGTTGTTCAGTCTCCATGTATGTGCAGGCTTTTTGCTGTTTCTGTTGTTGTTGAGGTCCAGCTTTAGACCATGATGGTCAGATAGGATACAAGGGATTATTTCAATCTTCTTGTATCTGCTGAGGCTTGTTTTGTGAGCAACTAACTATATGGTCTATTTTGGAGAAGGTTCCATGAGGTGCTGAAAAGAAGGTATACTCTTGATATGGGGTGAAAAGTTCTGTAGACATCCATTAGGTCTAGCTGATTTAGGGTCTCTGTGAGTGTCCTTGTTTCCCTGTTTTGCTTCTGACCGGATGATCTGTCCCTTGGTGAGAGTGGAGTGTTGAAGTCTCCCACTATTAGGGTGTTGGGATCGATTTGTGAATTCAGCTTTAATAATGTTTCTTTTACAAATGTAGGTGGTCTTGTATTTGGAGCATAGATGTTCAAAATTGTGATGTCCTTCTGTTGGAATTTTCCTATGATGAGAAGTAAGTGCCCCTCCTCATCTTTCTTGATTAACTTTAGTTGAAAGTCTATTTTATTAGATATTAGGATTGCTACCCCAGCTTTATTTCTAGGCCTATTTGCTTGGAAAATATTTTTCCAGCCCTTTACTCTGAGGTAGTATTTATCTTTGTTGCATAGGTGTGTTTCTTGGATGCAGCAGAATGTTGGGTCCTGTTTCTGTAACCATTCTGTTAGTCTGTGTCTTTTTGTTGGAGAGTTGAGTCCATTGATGTTGATAGATAATAGTGACCAGTGGCTGTTAGATCATTTTATTGAGGAATTGGTGGTCTTACTATGATTCATTGCTTTCCCCACCGCCTCCCTTTTAGTTGGGAAGTTACCTGTATCCTGTATTTTCTTAGGTGTTAGTTGTAATCATTCGATTGAAGTTTTCCTTCTAGTATCTTCTGTAGGGTTGGATTGCTGTGTAGATATTGCTTAAATTTTGTTTTGTCATGGAATATTTTGTTTTCTCCATCTATGTTGATTGAAAGCTTTGCTGTGTATAGTAGTCTTGGTTGACATCTGTGTTCCCTTAAAGACTGCATGACTTCTGCCCAGGCCCTTCTGGCTTTCATAGTTTCTGATGAGAAATCTGGTGTGATTATGATCGGCCTACCTTCATATGTTACTTGACCCTTTTCCCTTGCTGCCTTTAATATTTTTTCTTTGTTTTTTAGGTTTAGTGTTTTGACTATGATGTGATGTGAGGTATTTCTTTTCTGGTCTAGTCTATTTGGCATTCTGTAGGCTTCTTGTCTGTTTATGGACATTTCTTTCTTTAAGTTGGGAAAATGTTTTTCAATGATTTTCTTAAAAATATTTTCCGGTCCTTGGAGCCTGGAGTCTTCTTTTTCATCTATTCCAATTATTCTTAAGTTTCATCTTCTCATGGCATCCTTGATTTCGTGGATGTTTTGTGTTTGGAACTTTTCCGATCTTATTTTTTCCTTGAGTGAGGAATCCAGTTCAGCAAGTGTATTGTCAGCTCCCAAGATTCTCTCTTCCATCTCTTGTATTCTATTGGTGATGCTTACCTTTGTCTTTCCTGATCTTTTCTCTAAGTTCTCCAGTTCTGGGTTTTTCTGTTTGTGTTTTCTTTATAGATTCTAATTCTCTTTTCATGCTTTGTGTCATTTCCATCATCTGATTGAATGTGGCTCCTATTTTTTTTTTTTTTTTTTGGTTTCCTCTCTATATGACTTTAATTGTTCCTCTCCGTGGGCAGTTAAACTTTTCTGAATTTCTTTGAGGGCCTTGTTCCTTTCCTCTTTTTGTTCCTCTAATATCTGCATAATCATAGCTTTAACATAGTTTTCCTGTGTCTCCGCTGAATTAAAATCTCCATTGCTTTTGGGTGTTTCTGGTGGGGTCATGGTGTCCTGATTTTTGTTGGGTGAGTTCTTACGTTGACCTTTGGCCATTTGTTTATATACAGTCAAAGAGCTGTTTGTGCTTTGAGGCTGAACTTCAGACTGGAACTGTCACTCTCTGGTATCTGGAGTATTCTTCAAGAAGATCAGGGAGTTCCAGTGGTTTGAGAGTGTGTGTTGTTGTCCCAGTTTAGCTCTCTTGTGGGATCTGTGTGCCCGGCTCCGTGCTCTGTGCTAGAAGCTGTGAGCACCACAGGCTGGTCACCTCTCTGCTCTGGCGGCTTGGCTCATCACTCTGTGTCAGAGGCTGAGTGTCTCGGTTTGAGATGGCAGCTGGGGTTGCTGCTGTGGTCTGGAGGCTCCACGCTCTGACCTGGGCTTGCTGCTAAGGGCTCTCCTCTGGTCTGGGGACTTGGCGCCTCCTTCTGGGCCAGTGGTTGTGCACCAGGTCTGAGATGGTATTTGGGGGCACCTCAGTCTGGACCTGATACTATGTGTCCTGGTCCGGGGTGGAGGCTGGTAGTGCTGAGAGGTGTGGGCCTGCCTGATGCAGCCTACGGTATCTGGGATGTTCTCAGTCTGGCCCAGATACTGTGTGACCCAGCCTGGAGTGGCAGCTGTTGGTGCCAAGGGGTAACTCTCTATTTCTAACTTAATGATATTTCACTCAAGGATTGAGGACTGTTTTCTTTAAAATAATTATTTTTTTTTATTATTTCGGACAGGGTCTCAAACAACTAAACTCGCACCCAGTGCCCTGGCCTCAGCTCCTGAGTGCTGGAATTGTGTGTATCATCATGCTCAGCTAAAAGAAACTTTTAAAAATTACATTTCTTTGGTGTGTGCATGCACCTCTCACAGCAGATGTGTGAAGGTCAGAGGACAACTTGTCGAGGGTGTTTTCTTCTTCCACCATGAGTGTTCTTGGGGTTCAACTTGGGCTTCCAGGAAAAATGTCTTACCTCTGAGCCATCTTGAAAACCCTAAAATTTATTTATTTAAATTTTTAAAATATTTATTTTATTTATATGTGTGTGTGTTTGTGCATGCGTGTGTGTGTGTGTGTGTGTGTGTGTGTGTGCAGATTGTGTATGGATACCTGAGAAGAAGACATCAGATTCTCTGGAGCTGTAGTTACATGCAGTTATAAGCTATTGGATATAGTTGCTGGGAACTACAAGAGCAGAATGTGCAATTAACTTCTGAGCCATCTCTCTATTTCCCTAAAAGTATCTTCTAAGTGAAACAGAAAAACATAAAAAATTATCATGTGAACAGTTCTTTGATATTTGGAGCTGGCATCTGACCCAGGGTTTAATCAGTTTTCATTAGGCAAAGCAAAGGGAGCTTGGAAATATTTTCTTTTTCTTAGGTCTTGCATTTTAGAAAAGGTGTGGTATGGAAGGAGTTGATCTTTGATAAAGGTTCACATGTATTCCAGGCTGCCTTTGAACTTAGAAAGAAGCAGGGGGTGGCCTAGAGCTGCTGATCCTCCTGTACTGCCTCCCAAAGGCTGGAAGTACAGAAGAACACTGTCACACCAAGCAAGAATTCATGCTTCTATTCATTGTGCTTATGTCCTTTCCTTCCTTCCTTCCTTCCTTTCTTTCTCTTTAAGATTTATTTATTATTTGTACAGTAGTCTGTCTTCATGTATACCTGCACACCAGAAGAGGGCACCAGATCTCATTGCAGATGGTTGTGAGCCACCATGTGGTTACTAGGAATTGAACTCAGGACCTTTGGAAGAACATCCAGTGCTCTTAAACTGTGAGCCATCTCTCTAGCCCTGATGAGTTCCCTTTTTATTTATTCTTCTTTCATATAGTACATCCCGACTGCAGTTCTCCTCCTTCACCTCTACCGGTCTTTCCCTTTCCTTTCCCCCAGATCCAGCTTCACCTCCCCTCAGAAAAGAGCAGGCTTTTCATACTTGATGGTTTTAGATGCCCAGGAGATTAATTTGTTAATTATTCTCTTTAATTTTTAAAATATTTTTAAAGAAAATTATCAGGCATAGCGAAGGCCAAGATTTTGAAATATTTTTGTTTTTTTTAACCAGATATCAACCATGAACTAAATATTTACTACTTATTAAGAAGAAACCTGACATTTGATAGTTATGCTTATGTGATATGATGCTATATTTCAACACAGGCCCACTAAGTGTCACGATCAGATCTGGGAGACTGGCAGATCCCTACTTCAGGTCATCTCTTTGTGTGAGGAACATTCAGAACTCTCTGTAGGCTGTTAAAACACATGGAATCAATTTTGGTTAACCAGTTACCAGAGTTAGCTATAGATCACGAGACATTCTCCTTACCCACTGCAGCCCAGAGCCCCATAGTATTCTCTCTCCACTACCACGCACCTGTACCAGGCTTTGATAACCCCTCCCCATCACCCTTGATTCACACTCTTACCTACACAAATCTTCCTCTCAAATTCATGTCTATTTTTAAATTAAAAATTAATAAATTGAGTTTTTTGACCCACCAAGACTAACCTAGGCCATTTTTGTGACCATGGATTTGGTGCTCTCAGTTGGAGCCACAATTAAAGCCAGTGACTCTTCTCTCAGAATCTCTTCATAGCCATAGTTTAGGGGTACCAGGAAGTCCCCTCCTTGACTGATTGTTGAACAGGCTGGTCAAAGGCGGGTGGGCGCAGGGCAGGCAACCACAGCAGCTATGAGCTAATGATCACAGTAGCTATGTCTAGGTTGGGAATGGTGTTTTAAAGCCCTTCTCCCCATTTCCCACCTCTTATGCATTTCCTCTCCTCTTCCACATGTTTCCTCCAGCCTTAGCGGCGCTTGGTACAAGCGACTTGACTAGGGCTCTCATGTATCTTTGGGTCTGTGCATCCATCACTGATGGTTGTATAAAGGGCTTCTCTATGAGGGTGGAGCTAAGGGTGGGAGCACTTGCTTTAGTTACGTACAAAGCCTGGGATTGGTACAACATGTAGCAGTTTCTGGGAATGACAGTTTACATCCCCGTGCACAGGACATGAGAGCCAGCCTGTCTCCGGTAGCCTTCGAGACTGCGGTCTCGAGACTGCATTCATTTTGACTGGGATGAAGTTTTACTCTGCACCCTTCTGAGGCTGAGCTGGTGTCACACAAACTCTTGGCCATTTGTGCGTCTTCCTTTGAGGAATGTCTACTCACGTAATTTGCACATTTTAAAGCTGGATTACTTTCATGATTCTGCCCTACCTTACTTGTTTTACGCTGTCTCCTGATATTTGCGGCTGTCCTGCTGTCTCTCTGATATCACCGCTACTGTTTTACACAGTTGTTTTCTTGTTTTTTAATTTCCTCACATATTTTCCAGTATATTTGACTTTGTTTCATTGATTCTTAGATCTTTAGGGAGACTGTCCCTTCAGCCTGAACTGGGTCCTTTAGAATTTCATCAAAGTCTGGTGTTGGTAAACTTGCTCAGTTTTTGTTTGTTTAAACTGACTTTAACTTATCTTTATTCTTGAAAGAAACACACTTTGTTTTCAAAACTGTCATGTTTCCTTAAACATACAGACCATGACTATTGCTTACTTTTCATTGTGTGTGTCTAGCTCCAGCGTGAGGCTGAGAGCTGGTCATGCAGGCTGCTGCCTCTCCTGGTTCTCCTTTGCACTGCATGGCTGCTCTGTGTTTTCTGCTCATTTTTCTTGCCACTGGATCTATAGTCTTTTTCCCAGAGAGGATTTGTGTTTGCTTCTGTGTTTGTGTGTTTTGTGTTTGCCTTGGCATATTGATAACACAGGAATAAATTCGATTCTGTACTTGATAAAAATATCCTAACAAAACTTAATGTTGCATATAATTAATATGCGGTAATAAAATAAATTCTACACTGGAGGTATGTGTATTTATCATATAATGTCAAGAATTTAGACCGCATGTTTCTGTGAGAGCTGGTATGTAGCTTATTGAAATAAGCTGACATCACCATTTCTCTTTGTTCTTGTCTCTTTACGCGGGAAGGTGAACTTCTCAATATGTCATTCCTCACACGGAGGGTGTTTTCCCTCACGTACCTGTAGCCTGAAGCAGCAAGGTCTGTCTGCTTAGGTCACTGCCTCTCCTCATTCATAAATACCACTAGACTCTCTAGAAGGTGCTTTGTTTCTTGGTTTCTAATCCTTTTATCTCAGCCTCATGTTTATACCTTATTGTGGTTTGGGTGTGAAATGTGGCCCACAGATTCACGGATTTTAAGGTTTTTGTTTTTTGGTCTATTGTTGCTTTTAAGATAGGGTCTAATGTAGTTTAGGCTGGTCTTGAACTCATTATGGATGACTCTTAATCCCAAAGATGGGAGAAGACCCAAATCATCACGGCCAAATTAATGAAAGCAAGCAATTAAGTAAACCCAACTTTTATTCACAGGCTGCTTCCCTCATAAGTGGGATTTGAGAGGTTAGTATTGGATATGAAGGAAGATAGGGTTTTATACTCAGTGGTAGCAGGTTTCCAAATGGAGGATTTGGTGGGAATAATAGGCAGGGTTATAGGAGCAGAAAATAAGCATAACAAGTTAGTTACAACGACATCCTGAAACAAAAACAAGGTAGGGTTTGCAAGGTAGGGTCATAACAAGGTAAGGTTGCAAGATGATTACAAACAACTGTTTGAAACAAAGACATGGTTGCCATTCCTGGAGCAGCCAGTACAGAACCATGTGTACTTAGGGTCACAGGTGGGCATAGCCCAATCCTTGAGAAACAGAGGTTTAATCATAAACAGGAATGAACTTTGTCTTTGCTATAAGATGGCTTCTAAGCCTAACATAGAGGCAGTCTGCTCTTCATGACCTTGAACTCCTGATCTTTTTGCTTCCACAGAGAATTATAGGAGTGCATCTTCATACCTGGTTTGTGAAGGCTTTGTGTATGATAGGTGTCTTAGGGTTTCCATTGCTGCAACAAAACACCATGACCAAAAAGCAAATCTGTGAGGAAAGGGTTTATTTAGCTTACACTTACACATTGCTGTTCATTAGTAAAGAAAGTCAGGACAGGCGCTAAAACAGGGCAGGATCCTGGAGTGAGGAGCTGATGCAGAGGCCTTGGGGGGATGCTGTTCCCTGACTTGCTCCTCATGGCTTGCTCAGCCTGCTTTCTTAGGGAACCCAGGACCACCAGCCCAGGGATGGCACCACCCACCTTGAGCTGGGCCCTCCTCCATTGATCACTAATTGAGAAAATGACCCTACAGTTGGATCTCATGGAGGCATTCTCACAACTGAGGCTCCTTCCTCTCTGATGGCTCAAGCTTGTACCAAGTTGACACATAATCAGGCATTACAATAGCTAAGTACTCTACCAAACGAACTACAGACCCTCAACAGGCTCACACATTTGTGTATTTGGCCTGTAGCTGATGGCATTGTTCTGGGAGGCTGGAGAACTTTGGGGACATGGTACCCACATAACAACAATCCTTCTTTGGGGGGTGGGCTTTGAAGATCATATCTGCCTCTGGCTTCAGCTTGGGCTCTCATTTCTGGTTCTCAGAGATGTAACAAGCCTGCCTCGAGTTCTACCACTAAGAATGGAGCCCTGTCTCTTTGCCTTTTCCACAGCGATGGGCTATATGGGACTTCAAACTGTGAGTCTACATCAACTCTCTATCCTCTAAGCTGTTTCGCTCAAAGCGGCAAGAAAATACACTTCTGTCTTCTGAGCTTCCCCAAACTTAAAATAAATGCAGGCTGAGCACGTGAAGAAGTTGACCTGCCGGCAATCAGGCTCATGGACTGCCAAGCGCAGCTGGAGTTTCAGCTCTCTAGCAAGTCACTGTCTCCACTCAATGGTGTCTATACTTCAGCACTCGATTGGCCACCATTTCTTGAATATGGCGTGTCCATGGGCATCCTCTGTGGTTGCACTCTCTGTGACCCCATCTAGATACTTGTGAGTCTCACAGACAGGCTGAGTGAGAGTAGGCTCCTCCCCTCGTATTGAGGCTGGATGACAAAGAGGCAAACCAGTAGGAGGAAAAGGCCCCCAAAAGCAATCAAGAGTCAGAGACTGGCCATGGTTCCACTGCTAGGAGTCCTACAAGAAGACCAAGGTGCACAACTGTAACATTTGAGCAGAGGGCCTATGTCAGTCCTATGCAGGCTCCTTGATCTTTGGTTCAGACTCTGTGAGCCCGTTTGCCTAGGTTGGTGGATTCTATGGGTTTTCTTGTGGTGTCCTTGACTTCTCTGACTCCTATGACCCTTTCTCTCCCTCTTCTGTGGGATTCCCTAAGATCCACCTAATGTTTGTCTGTGGGTCTGCATCTGTTTCCATCAGTTGCTAGGTGAACCCTCTCTGATGACAACTGAGTTATGTTCCAATTTATGAGTATAGTGGAATATCATTAGAATCTATCTTAGGTCTCTGAGCTATTCAGCCTCTGGGTCCTGGCCTTCCAGACAGTGTCAGGGGTGGGCTCCTCAAGCTGGACTAGTCATTGGTTGGCCACAGGCAGGTTCTTTAAAGTAAAGACCTAAGACTGTCAGTCCTCCTGCCTTAAGTTCCACAATGTGGGGTCCTCGGCGTGTGCCACCGTGCCTGGCTTTTAGCATGTACAGCAGTTGCTATGACTATTTAAAATTTCTGAATGTCTTTGAGATACTTTCAAATCTGGAAGTGATTTTTCACTCAGACCGCAGGCATAGTATCACCTGCACCAGGGTACATTCTGAGAGTATGGGAGAGGGGACAGGCACAGCCCCAGTCATGATGCCTGTGGGGCTTACCTCTAATCTCTACTGATTTTCTGTTCTCTGGAAGATGCAAATGCCACCCCAAAAACGTTGCAGGAGGATGGACCAGAGTGTTGACAAGGAAAAAAGCAGAAAGAGGGAGAAAAGCAGATCACAAAAAATAACATTTCACTAGAGATTAAGTTCCAGAAATAACTTTAGTGGCAGAAGAACAAATGATTGCAAGAAAAACATGCATTCAGGCTCAGCTTGGGCTGGTCCCTGTGCTTTGGGGAACTGAGACTTGAGGCTCAAGTTGTAGGCATTTGGACATAATGGATGCCATGGAGACACTCTGTTCAGAAACATTAAAAATAATCCACTTCCTTAGTACTAAACTCCAACCCCAAGCCGACAGGAGTGCTTGGTGACAGACAGAAATAGCTTCTATGCTCCCAAGGGCTTTCTGTTTCTCCCTTTTCATTATTCTCCATCTTCACAGCTCACCTCGTCTATTTATTTAAAACGGGACTCCAGACGCCAAGCAGCCCAGTCTCCCCAGCTTGCGCAGCCCCCATCTCAAGGAAGTGGGGATTATATAACTTGTTTTCAATTGTGCAGACGGTGGTGGATTCACATGTTCGGGCTGGTGAGCTTCTTGGACAGAATTTTAAAGTGTTCATCTGAAGTTTATCCAGACAGGAAGCCCAGCTGAAAGCAGAAAGGAGCCAGGCTCCCAGGGGAGGAAGGTGGAGAAAGACCCACTGAGGCCACGGTAGATTTGAGCTGTGACACTGCCGAGAGGTCCCATCAGGGAGGCCACAGACCTTTGTTTGACTTAGGAAGTCCCTGATATGGGCGAGCCTATCGGGAGTGCCTACTGGTTCCTGTGGTTGGCCGTAAGCCGCACTGGCACTGCCCGGTCCAGACAGCGGTGTGCAGGATCCTGACAAATCTAGAAAGAGACGGGTAGAACTGTCACTCCCTGAAGGCCCTCCTGGGCTTTGACGGGGCAGGCTGCTGACCTCCCTGTTGCTGGGGCCTGCCTGCCTTGCTCCTGCACATTCAGTGCAGCTGTCCAGCATGTCATTCTGGTGATCAGCCCGTCCCACAGGAGCTGACTCCTTGATAAACCTTCCCAAGAGTGGCTTTTCTGACCTGGTATCTTGTTCATACAGCTGTCATGTCAGCACAGTTACCAGCCCATTGGCACTCAATGGGAGAAGACATGGACTGTATCTCTCAGTGGGGAAGGGCATGAAAAACTGTGCTCCACAATAGCACACTTATGGATCCCACACAACCTTATAAGACCTATTATACTACTATAATGCCCTATGTTTTATAGATGAGAAAAACCTATATTCTAAACAATTGGGACAGTGTGCAAACCCAAAGCTGTCTGTGTTCAGGTAGCTGCTACTTCTTTTAAGCTGCATAGAGGTTTTATTTTTTATTTTTGGAACAAATGTATTTCCTGTTCCTTTATTAGAACTGATGAATTAAAAATCTGGTGATTCTTTTTTTATTTTTTTTTAAATTTTATTTTTATATTAATCACAGGTTATATACTTTGTATCCCAGCCATAGCCCCCTCCCTCATTCCCTCCCACTCTCCCCACCCCTCCCTCATCTCCTCCCTGCCTCTTTCCAAGTCCACTGATAGGGGAGGACCTCCTCCCCTTCCATCTGACCCTAGCTTATTAGGTCTCTTCAGGGCTGGCAGCAATGTCCTCTTCTGTGGCCTAGCAAGGCTGCTCCTCCCTCGGGGTGGGGTGGGGAGGGTCGAAGAGCCAGCCATTGAGTTCATGTCAGAAATAGTCCCTGTTCCCCTTACTAGGGTACCCAGTTGGATACTGAGCTACCATGGGCTATATCCGAGCAGGGGTTCTGGGTTATATCCATACATGGTCCTTGGTTGGAGAAACAGTCTCATAAAAGACCCCTGTGCCCTGATCTATTTGGTCTTTGTGGAGCTCCTATCCTCTCCATGTCTTACTAACTCCCCCTTCTTTCATATGATTCCCTGCACTCTGCTGAAGGTTTGGTTGTGAGTCTTAATATCACTGCATGGAGTTTTAAAGGCCTAAATACTGCCTCACATGTTGGTTGTGGCAGCTGTTTTAAGCATTTAGGAAACTCTGCCTATCATAGAATGCTAGTATGTGAAGTGTCAATAAAATATTCTGCCAGCCCCTTCAAAGTCAGGGCACAGTCCTTCAGGCGTAGTCATTGCATTAGGCAGAGCACCATTGTGGGTAAAGTTTCATTTGTTTATCTGCAGATGAAGTCTGGGCTGCTACTCAGGTAGCCTGGGCCCAAACAAAATTGTATGATGCTGAGGAGGCTATGGTGACTTCTCCAAGTTCAAGTAAACAAGAAAAAGATGGGCCGTTTTAGGAGTTGTGAGCTGGTCATTGGCCAGCCAGCGTAGGATGAGCTTCTTGTCCATACAGACACATGGAGCCACAGAGAGGGATGTGGAGTCTCTGTGATTGGAGGGATGCTGCTGCTCATGACCCCAGCTCAGCAGAACAAAGTGCAGGGCAAAGCTGATGCCATGGCAGGAAGCAGACCAGCAGGCTCCACCTGGGGGAAGCCAAGATGGAGTTAACAACCCCGGGGGAATAATTCTGATGTTTTTCTTCAATCCTTTCCTTTCTTCTATGAAATATTCTAGAAAGAAAGCTAGACCAGAAGATAGGTGAGTGAACTAGGGCAAGATTTCTACCTTGTACAGGAGTCAGTGGAAATTGTTACTGTTATACTGTTATAGTTGGCAGCCATAGTCACAGTTTGTGTTGAACTTTAATGGTCTCTCCACTGTCCTCACCTATTTTCTGTAAGGGTGGCTTCTGGAATGGGACAGCCATTTCTCCAGCTCCCTTGCAGCCTGGTTGGCCAGCAAGATGCTCCAGGCTTCCAGGTTCTATCTTGATGATGACAACTTGATTTTCTTTTTCTCGTTTTCCACAGTTAGGGAAATGGTGAGTATTTGAACAGACACCTCAGAGACGAAGTTACTCACTAGTGTGATCTTACTAGCTATTCCCTTTGTTATTACGACAGGGTAGCTTTTTAATCTCCAAAGAATAGTGTTCCTATGAGGAAACAGGTGTGCTGTCAGGACAGGTCACCAGGAAGGCTCCTTAGGTACAATGTCTTTGTCTTCTGTGACTACTGATAGAAAAAGTTGAGAAAGTAAGCAGAGCCTACCTTCTTCTACTCTTTGCTTCCAGAATATCTCCAGCTGGGTGTGTGTGTGTGTGTGGGGGGGGAGCTGAATTAGTGTTGCCAGAAAAAATATAGCAGATCCCATTAAACTTGCATTTCAGATGAGCATAGTTTTTGTTTTTTGTTTTTTTTTTTTGGTATAAATATTCTGTGTGCTATTTGGGATGTTTGTGCAGTATTTTTTAATCTGAATTCACATTTAACTGAGGCATCCTGTATTTTTATTTGCTAAGTCTGGAGTCTCCGGCCAGGATTCACATCCCTGCTGGACTAGAGGAGTTAAACTCCCATCTAAAAACTGCCTTTCCCCCTCCTTTTCAAAGTGTGACACAAGCAGGAACTCGGGGGAAAAGCAATTCCCTGAGAAAACAATGATGAACTAGTCAAGATTTGTCTGGCATTTGAAATCTTTATCGCCTCACAGTTGTGCATTCTTTTGACAGTTTTAATTTGTTATGACCAAAGGTAATTAGCATTTCTGTTCTCCCACACCTTGTAATGGTTACTTTTCCCATCTGGTTGAGCTTAAAAAATCACAATAATGCAGCTGGGTGTAGTGGTGCCTGTCTTTAATCCCAGCCCTCGAGGCAGAGGCAGAGGCAGGATGAGCTCTGTGAGTTCGAGGCCAGCCTGGACTACAAAGTAAATTAGTTCCAGGACAGCCAGGTCTATTACATAGAGAAACCCTGTCTTATAATAAAAAGTTCCAATAACGCTTTTTATTTTCTCATGTCTGAAGGATACAAAGTTTTAGAGATGATGGAATGCAGTCCCTCCTTTCATTTTTTTAAGATTTTAAGACAGGGTTTCTCTATATAGCCCTGGCTGTTCTGACACTTGCTCTGTAGGCCAGGTTCACTCTGAACTCACAGAGATCTGCCTGCCTCTCCCTCCCAAGTGCTGGGATGACAGGCTAGCGGTGTGCCCCACACTGTCTGGCTGACTGCCATCCTTTCAATGCCTCCAAGTTGAAAGTTATGTGGGTTTTAAAATAGAGGAATCTTCAAAAACATACCCTTAGGTTTCAGTTCCATCAGGCTCATGGACTGACTCAAGCTCATTAGACGTGCCTTTGTGGAGTTTCCTGCTTTGTGGATGCTGGTGTTGTTTATGGTGGCTCATCTTTACACTGCTCTGCTGGGAAAGGCGTCAGCTATGGGAGCTGAAGACCTTAAGCCATGGGCTATTTTCATGTCTCCCTTCTATTGGTCTTTCTGTGAGTTTTTGTTGGTTCTTTGCCTTGGTCTGTGGTCCATTCCTGGTGTTCACCGCCTTTCCCGCAGCTGTACTGCCATCCTCTTCCCTGAGGTCATGGTGCCCTGGGGTGGCTGCCTCCTGGGAGGGCTTCATTGGCAGAGGAGATGTAGCACACGTGCCTCTCTTCTCCCTAGTGTCCAGAAGTTTCCAAAAGTCTTGAAGACATACCACTGCATTCACTCTATCACCCACTCAGACAGACTCATGTAGCTCAGGCTTGCCTTGAACTCACTGTGTAGCCCAAGCCAGCCTTGTGTACTGGAATTACAGTAATGCATCACCACACCAGCCTTTAAAAATTTCTATAACCATTTATCCGAACTTCATCTGAGCCCTCGCTCTTTACCTTCCGCCTTTGGTACTTGGGACTACTGTCATCTACCACCACTTGGGTGTTTTCTGTCACTGGACTCATCCTTTCTTCCTAAGGAGCAACCTCACCTCCAACGTCTTCTAAACAGCCTTTCAAGTTAGCTGCTTATAATTCTGCTAGCTGCTGTGTTGCATTGGCAGCCCTTGGGTAACAGCTTGAAAGTCATTCCCGCCATTACCATTTTAAACCCTTTGGGATGGTCAGTCCATTCTGGCTATTGGAAGGGAGAGACCATCGACTCATCCATGCAGTATTGTGTGATGGAGAGGGTTGCAAATGCAGTCAATGCAGAGATGGGATCATTCTGTGTGTTTAAAGCATCAGCTTTCACTTCAGCTCGTCTTTCTGTGGCAAGAGCCATGTGTGTGGCCTTTGAGCATTAGTTACACTCATCATCACATCCAGTTCCCCCTGAGTTCCCCATGGGCCACTCCTAAATCCACTGGAACTGGAGGCTGGAAAGAACCATGCTTACTCATGGGCTTCTCTCCTAACATGCAGTGCCTTGGTGACATTTTGTATTAACTAGTTGCTGTGTGTCCCATCCTGAATTCTTCCTTCAAGCTATATTCCCCAGCCTGTGACTGGCTTGCTCCTGAGGAATGGAGAGTCATTCTCTAGGGCAAGATTCTTTCTGTAATGACTCCAGGCTCACTTCCTACTGTGGGTCCACAAGAGTTCCCCAGGACTTGCTACTCTAGATCTCAGCAGGTGTATGCCACAGTCCTGGGCTGTATCCTGTGGACACAGGACTCCCTGATTTTTCAAGCTAACTCTGAGAACCACTCAGCTTCCCCAAAATCAAAAGGCACACTGAACGGATGCAGCTGCTAAGGTTGAAGGCGTTCCCCCATGCTGTCTGGCTGACTGCAATCCTTTCAATGTGTCTTCAATGCCTGAGCTTCTCTCTTTCATTTTGTCTCTGAGGTTCCTTTTTAAATTTTTTTTTTAAAGTTTTTGGTTCTTGAAGGTTCTTTAAGTCCCTTTCCTGTCATCTTATTCTTTGTATGTGTACACGCACGTGTATGTGATGGGAAATATCTGCTTTTTCTCCTCCCTCCCCCAGATCTGCCTCTGTTCCTATGCTGCTCCTAACAGGACATCTTCAAATAAATGCTTGCGACTCAAACCTATGGCCCTGAACATGCTAGCAAGTGCTTTACTGCTGTCTTATGCCCCAAAACACCCACTGGTGAATTCTGGGCAAGTGCTCTGCTGCCAAGCCAAACCTCTGGCTCTTTCCTGGTGGATGTTAGGTCAGGAATCTACTATTGAGTTATAGCTCCAATTTTTTAAAAACATATTCTTTTATTATAGACAGAGAACACTAGATACAGAGCCTAGGTAGACTTTGAACTCTTGGTCTTCCTGCCTTGGCCTCTGTAGTAGACGTGGTCATAGTCTTGCTGTGCAGCTCCCTCCTAGGCTTGCAGTTTCCCCAGAGCTTACCATTGCCTTGGCTTGGGTCTGAGTGTCTGCTCTTCCAACTTCTTAGGGTGTGCTCTCATCAAAGCAGTTGACCAGAAAGCAAGTTAGAGGGTATGGAAAGAGCAAGTTAGGCTCTGGGAATGAGTCTTAATTGCTTGCCTAGCATGCCCAAAGCATAGGTTGGGTACTCAACATGCATAAAACTAGGTGTAGTGATGAATTCCTGTAATTTCATCACCCAAGAGGCAAATAGATCCATATTTATCACCCTGCACAAAACTTAAGTCCAAGTGGATCAAAGGCCTCAATATAAAACTGGATACATTAAACCTGATAGAAGAGAAAGTAGGGAAGAGCCTTGAACGCATTGGTTCAGGCGACAATTTTCTGAACTGAACACCAACAGCCCAGGCACTAAGATCAACAATTAATAAATGGGACCTCATGACACTGAAAAACTTCTGTAAAGCAAAGGACACTGTCAATAGGACAAAATGGCAGCCTACATTGGGAAAGGTCTTCATTAACCCTACATCTGACAGAGGGCTAAAATCCAAAATATATAGAGAACTCAAAAAATTAAACACCAACAAACCAAATAATCCAATTTAAAAAATGGGGTAGAGAGCTAAACAGAGAATTCTGAACAGAAGGATCTCTACTGTCAGAGAAACACTTAAAGATGCTAATCAGCAACATGCAAATCTTTCTTAATTTCTGTCTTGATCTATTTTTTATTAGGTAAAGAGTCGTTCAGTTTCCATGAATTCTCAGCCTTCTGCTGTCTCTGATGCTGTTCATATCTAGCTCCTGTCTGCAGTGGCCTGATAGAATGCAGGTGTTATTTCTCTATTCTTATATCTGTTGAAACTTGCTTTGTGTCCCAGTATGTGGACAGTTTTGGAGAAAGTTCCATGAGCTGCTGAGAAGGTATATTCTCTTGTCTTTTGGGGGGTGAAATGGCATGTAAATATCTGCAAGTTCCATTTAGTTTTTAATGTCAATTAGCTCCCAAATTTCTCTGTTGAGTTTTTGTCTGGATGATTTGTCCATTGGCGAGAGTGGTGTGTTGTAGTTTTCCACTGCCGGTGTGTGAGGGTCATATGTGATTTAAGTCATAGTAATGCTCTTGTGTTTACAGTATAGATGTTAAGAATTGCAGTGTCATCTTGGTGGAATTTTTTTTAAATGAGTATGTAGTGTCCTTCCTTATCTCTTCTGATTTGTTCTCGTTTAAAGTTCATTTTATCAGATATTAAAGTTGCTATTCCAGTTTGCTTTTTATGTCCACATGGTTGTAATATATTTTTCATCTTTTTAGCCTGAGGCAATTTGTGTATTTTATGTTAAAGTGTGTTTGTATCCATTGTATTATTCTGTCTTTTTCTGGGGGTAGCAGAGATTTGAATCCATTGATGTTGACAGATATAAGCAGTGTTTGTTGATACTTGTTATTTTGTTGTTGTTCTGGTGGTGTTGGTGGTGGTGATGGTTTGTGTATATGTGTGTCTGTGTGTGTATGTTTGAGTCTATGCATTCTAGTATCTGTTTATCTTCTTTTGATTTGCTGTGCTTTCATGGCTGTAGTTAACCTCCTTAGGTTGGAGTTTTTCTTTTAGCAGGGCTGGATTTGTAGATATTACTTAAATTTGGCTTTATCATGAAATATTTTATTTTCTCTATTTATGGTGATTGAAACTCTTGTTGGAAATAGTAGTCTGGGCTGATATCTGTAGTCTGTTGGAGTCCATAGCCTCTCTATCCAGATCCTTTTGGCTTTGAGTCTCTGTTGAGAATTCAGGTGAAATTCTAATAGGCCTCCTTGTATATGTTATTTTGCTTTTTTCTCTTGCAGCTTCTAATAATATTCCTTTGTTCTGTAGTTACTGTTTTGATTATTATGTGTGGAGGGGACTTTCCTTTCTGGTCTAATATATTTGGTGTTCTGTATGCTTTTTGTACCTTGGTAGGCATTTTCTTCTTTAGGTTAGGAAAACTTTCTTCTATGATTTTGTTGAAAATATTTTTTTGGCCTTTGATCTGGGTTTCTTCCCCTTATTCTCTTCATATTATTCTTAGCTTTGTTCTTTTCATAATTTTCTAGATTCCCTAGATGTTTTGTATAAGTTTATTTTTCTTTAGATTTAACATTTTCTTTGACAGAAGTATCTATATTCTTCTACAGTGTCTTCAATGCCTGAGCTTCTCTCTTTCATCTTGTCTCTGAATCCTTTTAAATTTTTTTCTTAAATTTTGGTTCTTGAAGGTACTTCAAGTCCTTTTCTTCTCATCTTATAATTTTTTTGTTGTATTTTTAAAATTTATTACATATACAATGTTCTACCTCTACATCAGCAGAGGGCACAATATCTTATTATAGATGATTACGAGCCACCATGTGGTTGCTGGGATCTGAACTAGAAACCTCAGGAAGTGCAGCCAGTGCTTTTAACCTCTGAGCCATCTCTCCAGCCCCTCTGAGGTATCTTCTTGAGTTGGTAAGTTTTTCACTTCCAGATATGGATTAGTTTGCATTTTCTTTATTGATTTTTTTTATCCATTTGGATGACTTTATTTATCTGTGTTTTCCCAGTTTTCTTTAAAGGATTTATTAATTTCCTCTTGAAGGACCTCTATCATATTTAAAAAGGTCATTTTAAGGTCTTTTTCTTGAACTTCACCTGTTCCAATACCAGGCCTGCTGTAGTACAGTTGTTGGCCTCTAGTGGAGACATATTGTTATGGAAGCTATTGATTATATTTTTCTGCTGTCATCTAGGCATCTGGGTTTGGGAAAATCGTACTTCCAGGTGCTGATATCTGGTCTGGTCTTTGTTGGGTGTTCTGTTCCTTGGTTTCTGTTGACCTCCCTGGTTCTTAGGAGAGTGAGGTGGCTGTGTGTGTTGCCTGGCAGAAAATTCTTCTAAGATCCTGATAGGTGTGGCACTAGGGGTTCTAGGTAAAAATATGCTTGTAGTTATTAGAAGCTGGCATGTAGGAATAGGCAGGTAGTTAATGAGGATGTGCACAGGAGGAAGGAAAGCAGGGTTTCCACCAGGATTAGCCCAGTCCCCTGGAAATGGGGATAGAGAGTGAGGGGAGGCCACAGAAGGTCTGCTACATAGCTGGGCATGAGAATGGGGGATTGCAGTTGAAGCAATAGGGGCAGAGATGAAGTCTACCTGCTTGGCTGGCTGAAGTGACCTGCAGGTTCCCAGGGAATGTTTTTTGGAGTTGTGGGTCAGATAAAGCAATGAGTAGAGTGAAGGGAATTTAGAAGGGGTGATGTTTGGTCAACTGGAGAAAGGGGAAGAGCACTGCATGTTGTCTGCTGCAAAGCTGAGATGAGACTGGGAGGTTAGATTTGGGGGATAGAGGGAAAAGTGAAGAACTGCACTTGTTCTGCTGGTTTCCCTGGCTGGAGTTCAGAATGTACTCCTCAGGGCCTGTCCTGTCACCAGGACTCAGCTCTGCTATAAGTGTAGCAGGAACCATTGTCAGGATGTTGAAAGATGAGAATTGTGTGTTTCAAGAAAACTTTATTTACAAAAAATGGATGGCAGGCTAGACTTATCCACAGGGTCTACTATACTGATCCTTGCTCTCAATAAGGGGAGCTTTAAAATTAATCTAAGAAAAATTGAGACCTTGTGGAGCCCCTCAGGGCCCGTGACTGTCCTTAGGGGCCACTGATGCCCTTACATACTTTAAAAATTCTGAGAGAGAGACAGAGACAGAGACAAGAGACAGAGAGACACACACACAGAGAACCACAAATCTAAGGGATGTTCACTTGATCAGCCCTGTGTATACTTTATCACAGGGTAGCATTTTAGTTCCTCACAAAGGGTCACTCATCCCCGTGTAAAAACACAATCTCAACATCCTTCATTGTTTTGTTCTTCAGCTGTACTGGACTAGGGCTGTTGGTCAGCAGATTAGAGGCAAAATGAGGTCTGCCATCTAAAGAAATGATAGATGACAAGGGGAGTGGGAAACATTAAAATAGTAAGGAAACAGAGAAAAAACCTAAAGGTATAGCCTAGTAGCATAAGACTGTAAATGCGCGTGTATGCTACCGTGGAATAACAAGATTTCTTCCTGAATAACCACAGATCATCGGTAAATCTCTTGACATGGAACTTTCTGGACGTGTGCTCTTTGGACTCCCAGGAGGAAGAGCTGGATCCTAACATCCATGAAGCTGCTGGGCAGCTGGTAATCCCTGAATTTCCAGAGATGTGGCATCCAAACTCACTTATTTTTATTTCTTAATTCTATGGCTATGTATGAATCTGAGTGTGGGTTTGTGAATGTGTGTGGAGGTCATACAGTGTGTGCATGCCTGTGGAGGTCAGAGGCATTGTACCCTTTGAAACAGGAGTTGTAGGTGGTTGTAAGTAGCCTGACATGGGTACTGGGAAGAAAACTCAGGTCTTCTGCAAGAACAGTATGTACTGTTAGTCCCCAGAACAGTGTTTGTGCCATGGCTCATGTGTGGAGGTCAGAGGACAAGTTTTGGGAATTGGTTCTCCTCTTCCACCATGTGGGTCCTGGGAATCAAACCCAGGTGGTTAGGCTTGGTGGCACATTTATCTGCGGAGCCATCTTTCCTATTATGGGACAGGACCACACATCCTTTATAAGAGGAAAATAGCAAAGATCTGGAGTCTCCTCCTGGAACACAAATTTGCATTGGCTGTGGAATAGCTAACACACATGAGTATTTCTTGCTCTACTGCCTAAGTGCCAGCACATACTAAGTAATATCCACATGAATGACGACATGGAGGGGTGCTACAGAAACATCTCATGGGTTTTTAGTGGAACCCTCATTTTTTAAGGATCCTGGCTGAAGAGAATATAATAATATATCCTGTTGCCCAAACAGTAAAATGTCAGACAAGTGAATTACCTCAGAGATGTGAGAGCTTGCTGCAAGAATCTGAAGCACTTTCCTTTGATGCTCCGCAAATAAACTGGGAGTTAGAAATTAAGGCAAAAAGAACCAGAGACAAATCACTAAGTGTTGAGAAAACCTCATGTAGAGTGTCTGAAGCAATTTCAAAGTGAAAATGTCTTGGCTTCCAGTCAGTGTTTTGGGTGTTGTGGCTGCACTTGGAAGTCCTCTGTACCCCTGGCCCTTTGTGCCCACCTGTGGTCTGTTTAGAGTTAATCAATTTAGTTTCCACTCCTGGACTTCCCAAGAACACCCTTGCCATTTTTGATGAATAGCTTTGAGTTCAGTGCTATAGTATTCCCAAATTGCATTTCATTTTCCAGCTCAGAAAGGAAACTGAGTTCCCTTGAAGTCATGGGAAGTGGGAGGGTTTTGCAGGACCAACTGACATTCAGCTGAGTTTTTGTGGTAGAGCAACAACTGCCGGTGCACAGCGGCAGTTTCCCTGGCAATGGCGATTACTGGGCATTTAGGTGAAGCAGTTTCTTTTGCATCTGTGGCTCTTCAAACAGCGAAAGGCAGCACACCAATGTTTGCTTTAAAAACAGAGTAAGACACCCTTGTTTCAATTCTCCAAATGCTATGTCAAACCAATAAGGAGACTAAGCAATGGGTATTCAAACTTTACTTCATTAAGAAAGAGTTGTATAATTTGTGGGTAAAAAATTGGAGATGATTCCAGGGGCCTGGTGATGCCAGCATGAACTTGACAAGAGTTTCAAGTGGAAGAAGCTCATTGGTTAAGTAGTCTGAGGTAATTTCTCAGAACAGTAGGGCTTATGCCTCCAATATGAATGATAAAAACTTTACCAAGACAATTATCATAAAAATTTTGGCTATAGGGAGAAGGTTCTAGAACCTTTCAGAGATTAAAATGCTGTCCACAAGGATCCAAGATGGTGGTGCGGATAGGACAGTGTGTCTGAGGAGCAGGACAGCAGTGACTGCACAGCAACCAACAGACTGAACTCTGGGCCCTAAAACACCAGCAATTGTGTTTCCCAGGTAAGAGGAAACCCCACAGTGTGGGAAGCAATCGGATCCATTCTCAGGTCACCTAGCTAAATCCTGGAAGAGTTCCTGGGTCCCGACAGGCGCTCTGTCACCAGCCCAGAGCCACATGCTTGCATGTCCTGATCTCCGTCCCAGACACTGAACTGTGGGCCCCACAATACCAGACACTAAGATTTCCAGTCGAGAAAAAAAACCCACAGTGAAGGAAGCAATTGGGACCACCTCAGGTCACCTAGACAATCCATGGAAATAGTACCAGGGGTCTGGTGGATGCTTAGCTGCTAGCCCAGAGAGAGACCTGCCCGCATGCCTGACTCACCGTCTGAGACAGAACAGTGGGCCCCAGAGCACCAGAGACTGGGTTTCTCTGTTGGGAAGAAATCCAATGTGTGGACCCCCAAATACCACAGACTGGGACTCCCTGTCAGGAGGAAACCCCACAGTGGGAGAAACATAAGGTCCAACCTCAGCACATCCAACTCCAGAAAAGTTTCTGGGCTCCTGCAGGCTCTAGACTCTAGCCTCCTGCTGCACGCAGGACTGTTGTGCTCACTTCCCACTGATTACCTGGGCCACAGAGCTCCAACCTCAGACCTACAGAAGCCAGGGATCCAAAGGTTCAGCTCCAGACATTTCACCAAGGCACAACCTGTCTCCCTAGCTAAACTGACCAGACCGTGGAGTTCCCTGCCTCTTCAAGAGGGCTGTATCCAGCAAATACAGTGTAAGAACAACAGCAGCAGTCTACTAAATTCAGAGCAAGTAACCCAGCTGTAGGGCAGCTGTCTCCAGGACTTCTCCTGGTGAGAGGAGAGCTCCCTTGACTACCAACATCCACAGTTACCACACAGGTCCATATGCCTGAGGTGAACTGTGGTAATTCCTGAGAAGCACCGGCCATTTGGTGACCATACCCAAAAAGCTGAGTAGGCCTCCTTCAGGAACAACCATCTTTCTGCCAAGGGGATTCTCCCGATTCCAGGATTCCAGGAGGTACCAGAAACTAATAGCCAACATCTGAAACAGCCAGATGGGTAGAGGCCAGCGTAAAAGCACAACCAACAAAAGCCAAAGAAATATGGCATCTACAGAACCCAGTTATCCATGGGCAAGTAGCCCTGGACACCCTATCATAAGTGAAATACAAGAAGATGACCTTAAATCTATGCTTATTAAGAGGTGAATGGAGGAAACAAATAAAATGCATAAAGAATTAGAGGAAGAGAAATTCAAACATTATGGCTATCTGTAAATAAATACAGAAAGATGCAGCCAAATAGTTTATGGCCTTCAGAGAGGAAATAAAGTTACTGAAAGAAATAAAAGAAACAGAGGAATGTTCAAACAAACAGGTGAAGGAATTGAAGGAAAAAAATACAGTCAGACAGGTGAAGGAAATCAACAAAATGATTCAAGATCTGAAAATAAAAATGCAAATATTAAAGAAAATACAAACAGAGGAAATCATGGAGAGGAAGAACTTAGGGAAGAAAACAGGAACTACAGAGGTAAGCATAACAAACAGACCACAAGAGAGGGAAGAAAGAATCTCAGGTGTGGAAGATACAGTGGATGAAAAATATGTATCCATTAAAAAATGCTAAATCTAAAAAATTCCTAACATAAGCCATCCAAGAAATCCATGACAATATGAAAAGACAAAACCTAAGAATAATAGGAATAGATCAAAAAGATGATTTCTGCCTCCAAGGCCTGGAAAGTACTGTCAAAAAAATAATAGAAGAAAAATTCCCCAATGTAAAGGAGAGGCTGATAAGCATACAAGAGGCCTACAGAACACCTAATAAATTAGACCAGAAAAGAAAATCTTCCCGCCACATAATAATCAAAACAGTAAGTATACAGAACAAAGGAAAAAATACTAAAAGCTGCAAGGGAAAAAGGCCAAGTAACATATAATGACAAACCCATCAGAATCACACCTGACTTCTCAACAGAGACTATGAAAGCCAGAAGGGCCTGGATGGGTATCATGCAAACCCTAAGATAACACAAATATCAGCCCAGTCTACTATACCCAGCAAAACTCTCAGTCATCATAGATGGAGAAAACAAGATACTCAAAGACCAATACAAATTTGAACAATACCTACCCACAAATCCAGCATTACAAAAGATATGCTAGGAGGAAAGATACAACCCAGGAAAGCTAACTACAGTCAGGTAAATACAGGAAATAAATAACCTCACCACAGCAAAACTAAAAGTAGCCAAGCACACAAACATACTACCACAACCAACATCAAAATCAAAGGATCTAACAGTCATTAGTCATTAATCTCTCTCAACATCAATGGACTCAACTGTCCAATAAAAAGACACAGACTAAGAGAATTAATACATAAACAAGACCCAACAATCCGTTGCATACAAGAAACACACCTAAGTCACAAAGATAGACATTACCTGAGAGTAAAGGGCTAGAAGCAAATGGACCCAAGAAGCAAGCAGGAGTAGCCATTCTAATATCTAATAAAATATATTTTCAACCAAAATTAATCAAAAGAGATGGGGAAGATCGTTTCATTCCACAAAGAAGACATAACAATTCTGAACATCTATGCCCCAAATACAAGGGCACCCACATTTATAAAAGAAACATTAATAAAACTTAAACAGCATAGTCTCTTGCTGGGCTGCCCCTCTCAACAAAAATTGTCTTGGATTTTATTTTCAACTTTTTAGATTTAAGGTCAAACTGAGGTTTAGTTCTCTGTCTGTGTGTCTGTGTGTCTGCCTTTTGTTGGTTCCTTTAGGTTTATGACTAAAATCACATTTACCTTATAAAATCAAGCTGAATTCCATGGTGCTCTCTTCAGTTTGGAATGCTTTTGGTAACAACAATAGAGAAAATTGTTCTTGGAAACTTAAAACACTTTCTGATTTCATTAGTACCATTTGTTTTGAAATCATAAAATTTTACAACTTCCACTCATTCTTTCACTGGTCAAGGTACAGGATGTATTTTTGAGACAACTCAATTTGTCATTTCATACTTTGCTCTTCATTGAATACTGATGATATCTATTGCTGTAGAGGTGGAAAATCACCACCTTTTAAAGTAGCTGCTCTACTCACTGCCAGAGTTTTTTCATCCACATTATACTATCTTAATCAATTTGTTAATTCTTTCTTTTTTTTGCTAATTGGAAAATGCCATACACTTAATTAATTTTAAACATCCAGCTTTTGATTTATTATCTCAGTTTTAAAATATTTTCATCTGCATTGCATAGTTGTGAAGTAGCTCCCACTCCACTGGGAGTGAGAGATTGGTGTGAGCCAAATATGAATGTCCATGACCTAGCAACACAGAATTTTACTGCTTTGACTATTATAGCCCACTGTGGAAGTCTCATGTAAATGATTTACAGTCACAGGATAAAGAAAAGCTATAGACCAAGGCGTTTACCAAGAACAGTGATGGAGATGTCAAACAAGGGGGTTAAACTTTAAACTATAGGTTTTAGATGCTATCTGATGACATTTTTAGCTTTGGGGTTGGAGGAAGATAGTAGATTGCTAAGAACACATTCTAAAAGTTTTTCTTGATAGTCAAATGAGTGTTAGGTTAAATAGAGGGGTGGCCAATAAATGCCCATCAAAGAGACTAAAAATAGTCCAAGATGGGGGCTTGTTTTAGTCAGTGTTCGATTGCTGTGAAGAGACACCATGAACACAGCAGCTTTTATATAGGAAAACACTGACTTGGGACTGGCTTACAGTTTCAGAGGTTTAGTACATAACTGTCAAGGCAGGAAGCATGGTGGTTCCCAGGCAGACATGGTGCTGATAGTTCTATATCTGGATCTGCAGGCAGCAGGAAGACAGAGACAGAGATTGTGCCTGGCTTGAGCATTTGAAACCTCAAGTCCACCCCCAGCAACATACTCATGTGGAATAACAATAACAACAACAACAATCCTGTTTTAGATACTAAAAGACACTAAAAGATCTTCTAGCGGTATCTCCATCTCTGATCTCAAGCTGTACTATAGAGCAACAGTAATAAAAACTGCATGGTACTCCCAGAGAAACAGTCTGGAGAATCAATGAAATCAAATAGAAGACCAGAAATAAACCCACACACCTACGGATACATGATTTTTGACAAAGAAGCCTTTCTTTCTTTTAACCAATCGAGAACATTGGGGATAAAGTTTACATGACATCATTTGGTGAACGTGAAGATGTACTTGTTTGGATTGCAACCGGATCTTGGAGGCCAGTACTTAGCTTTTGCACAGTGGCACCAGGCCAGCCCCTAACAGGGAAGTGTGCCATGCCTGGCCCTGGAAGCAGCACTGTCACCCACTTCCTCTCTTTTTAAATTATATTTTAAGTTAGTTTGTAAGGTAGTGAGCTTCCATAAAGCTTTTTTTCATACATCGGTTCTTTTTATTAACCCTCGTCTTATTCCTTCCTCTCTCCCATGGTTCCCTCTTCCTGGCTTCAACCTCTAACCTCTAGTAGTCCCTCTCCACTGTCCTGTCTCATGTGATCTTCTATTGTCTCCTCCCACAAAGGCCTCTTTCCCTCTTATCTCATGGGTCCTTACTGTCTTTCTGACTCATACAGATATTTCAGGTTAGACACCCAAATCTAAATGTTTAAAGCTGTGCTCCACATACGAAGTTTCCTAAAGAAACTTCAGTTTCATAGCCCATTTTTTGGTTGAGTTGTTTGTTTTCTTGATGATTTGTTTGTTAAGTCTTTTGTGTATTTTAGATATTAAGCTTGTGAGATGAATAACTAGCAAAGATTTTTCTTCCGTTCTTAGGTACCTCATTTGACAAGTATCTTTTGCTGCACAAAAGCCTTTTAATTTCACAGTCTCATTTGTTGATTATTGGTCATATTTCCTGTTCACAAAATCCTCACATATGTCAATATGTGTGTACTGAAGTGTACTCTCTACTTTTTCCTCTGGACATTTCAGAGCTGATGCTGAGGTCTCTATCAACTTAGAACTGATTTTTATGTAGAGTTAGAGATAAAGATTTGCTTTTGATCTTTTACATGTAGATGTCTAGTTTCCGCAGCATGTCAGCCCTAACCAGATAGTTGGGTTTGCATGACATTGTACCTGGGCTCTCTATTTAGTGGCATTGCTTTATCTGTCTATTTTTGTGTCAGTACCATGCTGTTTTTATTAGTGTGGGTCAATAGTATAATTTGAAATCAGGAATGAGATACTTTAGTAATATTCTTTTTTTTTGAAAAAAGATTTTATTTTTGTCTTATTTGTATTAGTGTTTTATCTGGATGTATATATGTATGTGTACCATGTTCATGTCTGGAACCCATGTAGTTCAGAAAAGGGCATCCAGATTCCCTAGAACTGGAGTCACAGATGGTTGCAAGCCATTGTGTAGATGCTGGGGGTTGAATCTGGGTCCTCTGAAAGAAGTGGTCTTAGCTGCAAAGCCACATCTCCGTCCTCCCTCAGTAATAGTATTTTTGCTCAGGATTGCTTCAGTTATCCTTTTTGTGTTTCCATTTGAATATTGTTTCTTGGTTTGTGTGAAAAATTGAGTTGGCAGTTTGATTGTGATTATACTGAATCTGTAGATTGCCTTTGGCAGGAAGGTCATTTGTGCAAGTATTTATTTTTACAGTCCACAAGTATGGGAAGCCTGTCTACCTAGTGTTTTCCTCAATTTCTTTTTTTAGTGTTTTAATGTTTTTATTGTAGCAGCCTTTGCATCCTTAGTTAGATTTATTCCAAGATATTTAACTTTTTGTTTTTGAGATTATTATGAATGGAATTGTCTCACAGAGTTCTTTTTCAGTGGGTTTGTTATTGGTTTATAGGAAGGCTACTGATTTTTTAAATGTTAATTTTGTAGCATGCCACTTTGCGGAAAGTGCTTATCAGTTCTAAGAATTTTCTAGTGGAGTCTTTAGGGTTGCACATATACAGAATTCTGTTATTTGCAAAGAGAGATAGTTTGACTTTTTCCTTTTCTATTTGTATTTCTATCTCTTTTATTTTTCTCTTGTCTGTACCTAAGACTTCCAGTACCACAATAAATAAGAGTAAAGAAAATGAGCAATCTTGTCTTGTTTTTGATTTTAGTGGAAATGCTTTGAGTCCTCGTTTAATATAAGATTGGCTTTTGGTTTGTCATATATAGCCTATGATATGTTGAGATGTGTTATATTAATTCCAAGTTTCTTCAGGACTTTTAACATGAAAGGACATTGTTTTTTTGTCAAAATATTTCTTATGAATTCATCAAGATGTCCATATGATTTTGGTGATTATTGATTCATGCATATTGAACTATCTCTGCGTCTCTAGAATAAATCTAATTTGATCACGATGACTAATAGTTTCTAAAATTTTATTTTAAATATCCCTTTTATCTCTCCATCCCCTTCTAGCTTCCTTCCCTCAAACCCTCCTGTTCTCAATGATTATTGATATATAAATGTGTGTATGTATGTATGTGTGTGTATGCATAAAATGTATAAATAAAACCTGTGGATTCCATTTTTAGCTATTGGCTTACGTTGTTTCAAGGTTGACCACTCAGAGTTGGACAACTAAAAAGGGGGCTCATCTTTGGGAAGGGCTAATTTTTCATCTTCTAGCCACCATTATTTGCCTTGTAGCTCTTTGCCTGCGGGAGGGACTCCTCACAAATTTCTCCCTTTCATATTAACATGTTCATTTATATTGCCATTATCCTGGGTTTCTTTATGAAACCATTTCTAGGAGAGACTGTGTCACAGCAGACTTCCTGGTGTTTTGGCTCTTTCGATCTTTCTGCTTCCTCTTTTCCTGTGTTTCCAGAAATGTAGATACAGGGGCTGTGATGATGTATGTCTTGAGGCTGGGTTTTCCATAATCTGTTGATGTGTGCATTGTGTCCGGGTGTGGGTTCTCTGTGATGCTCTCTATTTTGATATCTGGGTAATACTAGTTTGCAAAAGAGTTTGTAAAGTTCTGTCCTTGTCTGTTTTATGAAATAGTTTGAGAAAGATTGGTGTTAGGTCTAGTAAAATTTACCAGGATCTCCACCTGGCCCAAACTGTTTATACTGGGCTTATTTTGCTTATCGCTTCAATCCCACTACTCACTCTATATCTGGTTAAGTAGTCCTAGCTCATCTTGCTTTAATTTTGATGGGCCATAAACATCAAGAAATTCATCTATGACTTTTGGGTTTTTCAATTTAGTGAGATATATATTTTAAACATAAGACCCAATGATTTTCTGAATTTCACTGGTATCTGTTGTAATGGCTCACTTCTCATCAAGTTTTATTAATTAATTTGTATCTTCTCTTTCTTGTGGTCAGTTTGACTAAGGGTTAGTTTTTAAAATCTTTTCAAAGAACCAAGTATTTGTATCATGGAATCTTTACTTCTTTGTTTTTGCTTTTATTTCATTACTTTCTGACTGAGTTTAATGATTTATTTTGTTCTACTTGTTTCTGTGATCTAGTTTATGCACATATAGCTATAAATGTCACTCTTGGGACTGCTTTCATTGCATCTCATAGGTCTTTGGAATGCTGTGTTTTCATTTTCATTGGTTTCCAGGAATTTAAAACATTTCCTCCTTGATTTTTTTTTTCTGGACATATTTTTCATCCAGTGGCATTGCTCAATTTCTGTGAATTTGTGTATGCTCTAGGATTTCTCTTCCTGTTGATTTTGCTCCATGTGATCCAGATAGAACACAAGGAATTATTTTAGATTGTGAGACTGACATGCTGACATACTGCGCCAATGAGGCACCTAAAGAATTATTTCAACTTCATATATTTATTAAGATTTTTCCTGTGTCCTAATATATGCCTTATCTTAGAAAAATCCATTTACTGTTGAGAAAAACATGTATTCTGCAGTGTTTAGGTAGAATGTTCTGTAGAAATTTGTTAAGCCCATTTGATATATGATGCCATTTAATTCAGATGTTTCCAATTGATGGAATTTGGGTATTGAAGCTATGCAGTACTAACTGTTGTGATTTGATGTCATGTATAACAGTATTTGTTTTATGAAATTAGGTGCACCCGTGTTTGAGTACGTGTGCTCAATGTAATGTATTCTTGATAGACTGTTCCCTTAGGCTGTATCCAGTGGCCATTATTTCCTCTCATTAGCTTTGTTTTGAAGCCTGTCTTGTCAAATGTCAGAACAGCGACACCTGCTGTTTCCCAGCTCCATTTTCTTGGAGTATGAGTTTTCACCCTTTCACCTGAGGTAGTACATAATGGAAGTTTTGGTTTCTTTAAAAACTCAGTTTTGTTACGTAGACATGTTTTTGTTTTAATCTCAAGTGTGAAATTGTAGTTTGTCCTTTAGTTTGTCTATAGTTGATAATTGCCTCCTGCAGGGGTGTGGTCTTTGCCAGGTGGAGTTAATCAAATTCTGAGGACTCTGAGGGGTATAAATACAAGATCCCGGAGGAGAATGCTCAGTGGCTTGGTGGAGGAAGATGGAGGACTGCTTGCTGCATTTGATGCATTTGCCATGTTTGCCATCTTTGCTGGTTACCTGGACTTCTGGATATTTTGATGACTGAAACTGATATTGTCCCAAAAAGAACCTGGCAACCCTACTCAGCCAGAAGATATAAAGAGGTCTACGTCCCCTCTTCCCACTAACATTTCTCTCCTACCTGGTGTTGGAAGGGGTTGGGGTGGAGAAAGAAGGTACAGGCTTTAATGAATCCCCAAATAAAGTAGAGTTTAAAAAACCTTGTACCTATAGTAGTATCTGTCATTTGTGGTGATGTCTTCATGCAGGCAACAGATAGACAGCTCCTGAGTATTATCCAAGCTATTAGTCTATGTTTTTAGATAGGAGAATTGAGACTATTAATGTTCAGAGTAATCATTGAATTGTGTGTACTTATTCCTGTAATTTTGTTGATTTTTCTTTTACTTAACTATTTATTGCAGTATAATTTATTCTTTCTTATGGCCTTGTTCATGGATATATTTTTTTCTCTTAACTGTGAAGTGTTTCTTCTAATGCCTTCTGCAGAGCTGGTTTAGTGACTAAGACTAAATTTATTTGTAAACCAGCTGGTTTGTTTATTTATTTTGAGGCAGGGGCCTCACATTGTAGCCCTGGCTGGCCACAAACTCATAAAGATCTGCCTGCCTCTGCCTCCCAAGTGCCGGGATTAAAGATGTGTGTTGCTTATCATGGCATGATTTTCTTTTTCTTCAGTTATGATAGATTTGCTGAGTAGAGTGCTCAGAGTTGGCAGTGTTTTCTTTTAGAACTTGAGGCACATCATTCAAAGCCCTTTTGGCTTTTAAAGTTTCAGTTGAATTATCTCTGCTGTTCTAGTGGGCTGCTCTTCCATACGTGTTTGGTGTGCTTCTCTTGCCATTTCATTACATTTTCTTTGTTTTGTATATATTTAGTATCTTAATTATAATATGAGAAGGGGAGATTATCTTCTGGTCTTGTCCGTTTTGTGTTAAAAATATATCTTATATATAGATTAGCATTTATTTTGCACAACTCTTGGAAATTTTGTTATAATTCTTTGGAAATGTTTTCTATGTCTTCAAAACAAAATTCTTCTATGGTCAGTTTCTAATGACTTGGCTTCCATGTGTGCTTCAAATTAAACATACAAACGCAAGACTCAAAGCTGAGAACCACATATGAGAGTGAGCATGTGACATTTGTAGTTTTGATCATGGGTGATCATATGGGTGACCTTATTCCATATGGTACCTTCCAGTTCTATTTATTTACCTGCAAATTTCATTATTTTACTTTTTTGATGGTTTAGTCATGTTCAATTGAGTATATATACCACATATTCTATATCCATCTGTCAGTTAATGGATGTTTAGGTGAATTCATTTCCTAGTTCTTATGAACAGAACAGCAATGAACATGAGTGTGCAAGTATCTATTTAGTAGGATGTAAAGTCCTTTGAGTATATGCCCATGGTACAGTTGAAAAATATGGTAATTCTATTTCTAGTTTTTACACAATATTCAGACTGATTTCCAAAGTAGCTGTATTAGTTTACACCCACAGAAGTGTCCCTTTCTCCACATTGCTACCTTTTCGTTACCATTTCATTGCATTTATTGCCATTTTGATTCTTGATCATGACCATTCTGATTAGGGTGAGATGAAATCTTAAAATTCTCTTTAGTTATGAAAATTAAAAATGTGTATGTGCCTGATGCCTGCGGAGGCCAAAAGAAGGTGTTTGATCCTCCTAGAGCTGGATCATGGTAGCTGTGAGCTGGGATGCGGGTGCTGGGAACCAAGCCTGGGTCCTCAGCTACTACAGAGAGTGCTGGTGGCCTTCGAGCTGTCTCTCCACCCCTGAGATAGAATCTTCGTTCATTTTTGTTTCCCTGTTTTTAACTTTTCTGTGTATTTTGCTCACATGTATGTGTGTACCACATGTGCTTCTTGTGTGCACAGAGGCCAAAAGAGGGACACACAGGAGCTGGAACTACTGTGGAATGGCTGTGCGCTGCCATGTGGGCGCTGGCATCAGGTCCTCTGGAAGAGCAGTTAGTGTTATCAATGGCAGAGGAGGAACCTCAAAGTCACTTTAATTTGCATTTACATAATAATCAAGGGTGTTGAGCCATTTTTTAAAGTGTTTAGTAGTCATTTGTGTTTTCTGTTTTGAGAAAGTTCTGTTAAGTTCCATAGTTCATGCTCTGAGGTATATGCCCACACCCATGAATCTATGAGTAGCACAAATTGGATAGGAGGGAGTTATTTAAAAAGAAAACATGAAGTTGCAAGGGGATAGGAGTGATCTAGGAGGAGTTAAGAGGGGGTGGAGTGAATATGATGAAAATGCATTGTCTCTGCCTCCTGGGTCCTGGGATTATAGTCATATACCCCATGCCTGCTTCTGTAGCAGTTCTATTTTTGTGCTCTGCACACCATACTTTCATGGATGCTGGTGCTTCTTGTTCCTTACCATGTCTGCCTCAGTATTCCTGTCTATATGAGCTGTATCAGTTGGAAAGCCTGTGCTGTTAGGTTTGGAAAGAAATAAGCCCACACTTGTATTTGAAATGAAGGGACTCCTGGAGCTGAGGAGGCTGGTGGCATTGGGGAAAAAGTGTGACAAGTTGGATGTTATCTATTCTTGAAAACATAAAACTTAAAATTGCTATTTCAGAAGGAAAGTCATACCAACACACTTTTTAAAAAATTTTTTCTTATAATCCACAGTCATTTTGAGTGGTCACAGTCTATACTTACTTTTGATAGGCTTTCAAAATGAGCCATCTTCCCAGCTCCAGGGCCTCCTGAGACACTCATGTGGAAGTTGCTGAGATATTACAGAAGAACTTCAAAAATGCTTGCTTCATGCTCTGGCTATTTCTAGGTCCCAGTCTATTCTCTTCATTCCCTATATAAAAATCACAGCATTGAATAAGAGCATCCTGGAATGTAGGAGAGGAGTTAATTGCAGAACATAAAAAATGTTCTGTTCTCCTTTAAGCTATAAATTGTAGATGCCATTTAAGCCTGCTGGCTGTAGATTCTGGCTGTCTTACTACTCAGCCAAGCTGATTAAGACTAATTTTGGTTAAAACAAGTTTGTGTCTGGGCAAACAACCAGCACACAGTCCCAACCAGAGGCAAGTCATTTGAGACTAGGTTTATGATACAGACTCTTAATAGCTTCTGGAATATTTAACATCATTCTAATGAACTGACAGCACCATCATGCCCCCAGCATGTTAGACTGTCCTACAGTTTATTTGATTATATTGTCCTCATTGGAGAGTTGGTCATTGATTCTGGCACATCACTCTCTCTGGTAATGGCTCAGATCAACCGAGCTGATTCATAGCTGCACAGTTTTTTAACGAGCTTCTTAGATGATTGTTAAATCCCAGTGAGACAGATGGCTTTTTTTTTTTTTTTTGCCTTTGCTGCTTTCTTATCGAATAATTGTACATTCAAAGTAAGCATCACACAAGCCAAATCCTCCTGTGGCTCATCTCACATGTCTCCTTCTGGAAAGCATAAGATAGAGCAGCAGGGACAGGGACTTCAGGGAGCAGGCTCCTGAGGACACAGATGTGATGTTCCCAGGCTGGAGCAGAGCTGAGAGGGTATTTGTGTTGAGACTATAGCTTTCTTATGTTCTCACTGTCTTTGCTTAGACATCTTGGGTGATGGGGAATGATATTCCATATGCAAACAGTGGCTGTGGCACAACTCTCCTGCTTTTGAGTTGATGGTGGCTTCTGGGCAGCTTCTCACTAATTATAGCATGCTAACAGGCAACAACAAGGCTTACCTGACAGGAACCCCAGAATGCCATCTCAAGTCTTTTCACTGTTTCTAATTCCTTGGATCATGTCTTCTATGGAGGTCCTAGTTAAGCCTTCTGACTTAGAGGAATGAGAAAAAGACAACCATGGATTCAACTTGCCGAGGATCACACAGCCTAATTCAGTGTTCAATATCAGGCTCATAAGAACTGAGGAAGTTTTTAATTGGATTTTAGAAACTAAAGAATGAGTACCAATGATAAACAAAACAACAACAAGCAACAAACGTCTCTATTCTTGTCCCACACAGCACAGGTTTAGTCCCGGTCTTATCTCTGTACTGTTGATGACAGTAAGGAGACTCAGTGGCTTCTCTGATAAATAACCTGGCTAATAAATGTAAGAGGTTCCCAAAATTGTGATAGTGATTTAAGGGTCCCTAGAAAGAAATTCATCTTGGGGAGTCTGGGGTGCTAGATGGGCAGACATTTTGAACACTTTTTGATCTCTGGGGGTTATATAGTCTGTACTGTTGGCAGAAATGTGCTCTTTAGCAGGATGGGCCTTCATGAAGCAGGAACTTCCCCTTTCCCTCTCACTTTGCTTCTCATGGTTATTGCCATTGTTCTTGAGTTTTCAACATCACTAGATGGCAAGATCCTCTTACTGAGGACACTACATAAGTTTGGCACAGGGTATAGAGAAGTGTGACTGGAAATGACCTGGATCTTTCTCCCTGCCCGCGAATGTTCACAGTGTTAGAAGGTGCTCTAATACCAGTCTGCCCAGGCTAATGCCAGAGAACCTCAGCTCTTCGTGCTGAAGCCCCTCGCTGAGAGACTGGACCTATACTGTCCTGTCCAAGACAACAATTGGAGCTCCCACAATACCAGGTTTTATCTTGGACAAAATTGCTCCCATGTAGTACCTCCTGAGGTTGGATGGGCTGGACTGCATCAGTCACTTTTAGGAAATGTGGACTTTGGTGGCAGCAGAGCCCAGGGTGGAGGGCAAAGCTCAAGGCCACCAGCCCCAGAGTAGAGCAGAGGAACACCCACCAGCTCTGGATGTAGAGGCAGCATCAGCTGGGACTGGACCTGAAGCTGCTCAAGTCCATCTTTCACGGTGGCCATAGTTGCTTCTGCATTGTCAGCACCTGCTTGGAAGTGCTGAGCTGTGAGCTGAGTTGTCCGGAGCTGGAAGGACCAGATGCACCCCTCCTCACAAGGTCAGTGCTGGGGTCCCTGTTTGTGTCCACTGCAACATCATGAAGTCATGCCCTGTTGTGCCTCCCATGTGGTCGGATGACCCTAAGTTGGCTGGTATCTTGGAGTGGTTCCGCTGGGTTATCATCTGACGGCAGGCTGGCTGGGCTCATGGCTGAAGTTTTACAGAACTGGATACTGGGCTTGTCCAGAAAAAGTGCCTGATAAATTTTTATTTGAGCCTTGTATTTGAGCCTCTCTGGGGTCTTTCTCAATAAAGCCACTACAGAGCGCAAGATAATTAGTAACAGTTCATGCCCAAAGTCAGTTTGTCAGTTTTTTTTTTCTTTCTTTCTTAAACTAGTGTGGCTATAGTGGCCACTGCCTGCAAATGAGCCAGTCAACTGGCAGGAACAGGATCTTTTGGACAGATAGGCCACTGGCCTCTTCCAGGGTCCCAGTGCCTGGGCAGACACCCTTTGTAATCACTTCCATAGAATGGGAGTTCTCCCCCCCCCCCGCCCCAGTGTCTCTTGCTTCCCTTCTGAAATCTTTTATCTTTTGTTTTACATTTCTTCTATAGAGTTATAATTATTGTAAATTTTTTTGAGCAATCCGAAATAATTGGGATCTAGTCATACTTTGAAGCCCTTTTAACTTTTTCCTTTTAAAATTTTTATTAATTACAGTTTATTCACTTTTTATCCCAGCTGTATCCCCCTCATCCCCTCTCAGTCCCACCCTCCCTCCCTCATCTCCTCCTATGCCCCTCTCCAAGTCCATGGGTAGGTGGGGTACTCCTCCCGTTTCATCTGACCCTAGCTT
>CM053753.1:3088264-3115202 GCA_028658305.1 Pachyuromys duprasi | reverse complement strand
GTGTCCTAAACAGAAGATGCCATAATCAAACTTACCTCTGGAAATGACAGACCAAATGACTTGATTTTGTTTCCTTTTGGATTGGAAGTTTCAGGTTCCTCTGAAGTGTTATTTAGCAACTAATCAGAGAGAGACCTGGGTTCATGGAACATCTCAGGAATGTACCTTCTAAGAGTTCCTTGACCACTGCACTCTTATCTGCTCCAAGCAGCTCTGAGACTCCTGATATCCTGAGGTCTGATATTTGGGGATCTTGCTGGGGCCTCCAGAAATGTAAGTTATCCATCAGATAAGACCACTCAGATACAGGTTTAAGCCAACAGAAAGTCTTTATTAGGTAGCCAGTGACTACTCTGGGTGTTGAAGACCTCAGTGAAGTCCAAAGCCTTTCTCAGGGTAGACTTTTAAGTGCAAAAACTACCTCATACCTCAGTTAGCATACCTCAGTTAGCAAGAGTAATTAGCCATAAGTGGAACTACAGAAGCCCAAAAGCAAGATTAGAACTTTCCCAGAATTATGGACTCTGATGGATTAGGCCTTTGTTCTAGTTTTGACAGGCATTGCTGCCAATATGATGGATTCCAAGGCCCAAATGGTACTCTTATCAGCATGTCAGTTGGGCCAAGGTCTGGGGCCATGTTATTAATAACATGGGTTATTAACAAGAAGAAGATATGAACATCGGAGGAGAATTTGTTGTAGGGGTAAGCAAGTAGAAGAGGAGCAGGGAATATGATCAAGACTGTATGCATACATGCAACTGTTAAATATGAACTAAAAATATTATTTAAAAAACCTCTTGGTTCTTTGAAAGTTAACAGAGCAGCTCCAGAAACCTATAGATCAAGGGATACTTGTGATCTTTTTGGATTCCTTTTATTTTGGGGCCCTTCAGTTCCATATCAATATGATTCAATCCCTCCTTTCCCAAGAAATTCACCTGTACCATTTCATTTGCCAATAGTTTTGTTATCTACAGTTGAGAGTGGTATAGCATGCTTTCTCCTCTCAGAAGGCAAATACTTCTGTCATGTTTTCACATCTCCCCCTTTCATGACCCCTAACCTACACTGCTAAAAATTCTCCTATCATACCTCATAGCCTCCCCAAACTTGACTGCCAAATGCTTACAGGACAAAATACCTTAGTGTGTGGTGGTGCATGCCTTTAATACCAGCAGTTACAGGGACAGACTGGCAGTTCTCTGTGAATTCAAGGCCAGACAGACTACACACTGCACAGTGAGACTGCCTCAAAAAACAAAAACAATAATGCCTTCTGGTTAGACCTTGAGAAGCCAGTGGGACAATAACTACCACAAGGAGAAATCACCACGCATGCCAAAACCCTAAAGAGTGTGTTTGCGGTGGATCTACCTAAGGGGTTAGGCAGCCTTTCTTCAGGAACGTTGGTTTTTTTCAGTGAGGTAGACAAGCAAAAGCAAGCCTCACAAAAGGATCACACTGCTCTACCATCAGAAAGCTCATGTTCCCCCCGTGCTTTGGACGATGAGAGGTAGAATGAAGGGGTGAGGCATGATTCCTAGGACAGAGAGAAGCATGCGTGCAAGGCTGGCCAGTAGAACACAAGCCAACATCACATGAGGATCTGGGGATGGGGAGCACAAGCACAGAACACATCCTCTTTGGGGGCCATTGGGAATCTCAAGCACCAGGTAACGAGTAAATGATGTCTCATCAAGGCATGGTGAGAACAGTTGAGTGCTTTGAAAAGTGTAAGTAGAAGCTCACTCATCCACCACAGTCCCTCAGGAGTCACAGGCACTCCATATTGTCATGTGTTGTCATTGCAAATGTCATGTTTGGCTTTGGCGCAGGCAGTGAATGGAAGCCTGAGGTCTCTTCAGGGCTCAGAGTACCCACGGGCAGTGTCAAACCCTGACACACAGGCATGTGTGGAACCATGAGCAGAGCAGCATTTCGGTATGAGCTGCAGTAGAACCAATAGGTGGTTTCCATCTTATCCCCATCTGTGAACAATAGAATGTCCCATTTTGTTATTTTGAAGATTTTTTTTTTTACCCGAATCTGCCTTCCTCATGGCAAATCATTATGTACAAGAAAATAAAAAGGAAATAGTTGTTAGTTGCCTAAGAGAAGACAACACTTTTCACTTCACCATATTCCTCATCATCCAACGTCCTTGAACTAAGTAACTTTCACATGGGAAAAACAGTTCCATTGGCTTCTTTGAAGCATCATGTAACTATTCAGGAAAAATATGGCCTTTGATTAAACCACTCCCTTTCAGACTCAAGCATGCTTAAATCAAAGTGTCCTCCAAGGTTCCTTATCTGGGAAGGGGCTGTTCCCTCCCCACAACTCTGTGACCGGGAGGGCAAAGCAGTGTAAGAGTAAAAATAACATGTTCTTGAGAACAGGATAGTAACCTGTTAAAGTAAAAACGTGTGTCTTTAAACCCAGCTGGGAAATCGCTCCTGCACATATTTTCAACATCAAATGGCAGAGCTACTTCTCCCCTGATGGAGAATGGGAGAATCGGCCAGTGGGAAACAGTGGCTGGGAGATCAGTGCTGGGAAGTTCAGCCCTGGGGAGGAGGATAGGTCAAAAACTCTAGTTGCCTGCTTCAACTTCCCCAGCTGGTTTTTCTTGTACAAAAGCCCTAACTTTTGATGACACAATCCTTGTGAAGTGACTTGTTCTTACTCTAAGGCACACTCTCCTCTGCTCTGTGTTCTCTTCTTCCCTACATTTGTGCTGGGTGTTTTGAGCACCTGTTTTGATGCCGGTTTGTCAGTTTGTCTGTCTGTCTATCTCCCTTCCCTCCACATGCTCCCTGAAGGTAAAGATGCTCATTTTAATAGATGCACCTCGTATTTGAAGTTCCTTCCCTGCCTCAGTGCTGACGAGGGACGAGCAGGCAGCCCCTTTTATCCAGAAATATTTAAAAAAGACACAGGCAAATATATCCATTTAAGCTTTTTCTTTTTTTCCTTTTTAGAATTTAAGCTTATGAGTATCTATGCTCACTATATTCATAATTACAATTTAATATCTGCATACAAAAGCTATGTAAAAATCCATTTTCCCAAATATACAAATTTTCTTTTTGGATAGTTTAAAACATTTTGATCACAGATTCCAACAATTTTAGGCTGAAAAAATATTACCAATCTAGCAATAGCAATATCACTTAACACTGTTTGCAAAACACAGATCTTCCATTGACTGTAAACCTCCCCATTCCATTCATACCTTTTTTGTTTTATTTTTATTTTTTCCTTCTGATTCTCAGGGCATGAAAACATTATGGAAAAAAGAATGGTCTTCTCTGAAGAGACACGGAGAGCTACTTTGGCTATGTGATGTCAGGTGAAAGATGCCAAGGTCACAAGGAACAACCGAGGGGAGGATGTGACATAAGGCCATGTGAGTGCATGCATGCCCTCATCTCCCCATCAGCAACGCAGTGCATCACCTCGGCACACCTATAGCCCTTCCCTGTTTCACACTGTGCTCGGTTGAGTGTCATCTGCATCCTCAGAGGAAAAACTCACACATTTGATTGTCTTGTGCATAAGGTGGGTCAGCTTGAGCTGTGCAACAAAAAGCCACACATAGTGCTTACCTGCACGATAGCTCCTGAAGGCGGCGTTAATTAACATGGAGACACACTAGAAATGTGTAATTTTTTTCATTTGCAAACATTTATACAACACAGTAAAAATTCTGTGATAAGGCCAAACCTTTTATTCTCCCTAGTCTTTTTTTTTGTATGTATGTTTTTAATGTCTTTTTTAAAAGTAAAATGTTTAAATTGTAAAAAATACACACCGGGCAAATCCTCACCTGGATAATAAATATCTACATCACAGTACAATAAAATTTCTTCTCTATAAAATTTAAATATGATCAGTCTATCACTATCAAAAGAAATACTATGCTAATATTTCCATATTATTAAAATAACAGAAAAATTGTGAGCTTATTTTAGGACCTGATGCCGTTGCCATTAGAAAGGGCAAAGAGATTCAATGTCTACCATCTCTCATTTTGAGGAGGGCCTGTGGTTTGGTTACTCACCTAAATTAAGTTCATGAAAAAGGTTTAGCCTTACGAAAAGCTGGCTACATCTCAAAAACCGTATGATTGATTTCGTAATTCATGACTCATGCAGCAAAAGGTCAATATGACATGGATAGGTTTGAGTCCCACAGAATGAAGATGCCTCACTGACGATGCCATGCTCTGAGGGCCCGGCAGGTCATGAGGCCAGCTGTGGGAGGACAGCTGTGGGGAGGCCAAGGCTCAGGTGTCAGCCCAGCCCCCCCCCAACACTGCGCTGGGACGGAGGAGGCACTGGGGCCACGGGCGGGGGACGCGCTGGCTGCGGCTTCAACACACAAGCGCATCACTGAGGACTGAGGCTCATTGGACTAGAAAAAGCTCAGAGGCGGCACACGGTGTTTTCAGCAGAATCACAGAGAAGAAAAGGTTCTTTCTTCCAGCTTCTGGAAGTTCTGAACATTGACACTGAAGTGCAAAGTACACTTGAGGGAACAAACACATGTACACACATCTGTGCGCACATGCACGCATCTGTTGCATGTGCACAGCCCTCTTGTCCATAAACATGATTTGTAAGTGAGCATCCCAGCAGGATGGGCATGTTCTCCTTGACTGGAATGTTTCCCCACAGTGGAGCAGTGTGAATGTTATTTCCACCATGTCCACACTTGATTTGAAAGTCTGGACAAGATTAGAAGAAAAGAAAAAAAAAGTTGGGAGCAAATCCCTCACAATCTAGTTCGTAAACTGGAGTTTCCCGAAGGCATGCCTTAGTAATCCTGACCTCCCACCTCTTGTTTCTTCCCATCGGAAGGCTAAAGCTGGCATGTCTTGTTCAGTATGGATGCTCAACCTTCGGCACGCTTCCTAGAGCAGGTCTGCCCCTTGATGTGAGCCTTTCCAGAGTGAGGGTCACGGGGCTGGGGTGGCTGGACTGTGGAGGACTGAACTCGTGCGTGATGGTTAATCCACGGAGCTCTGAACAACCCTGGGTCCAACCCTGCACTAATGCTGGAACCCGGGTGCTGATGTCCTTCGGAAACATCCTTAGAAACTGGTTCCCTAGGCACCTGCAGGCCTGCACAGGACTCAGCGACTCACCTTCCCCCCACCCCCTTTGGAAGGGGAGCTGCCCTCATAGCACCCCCCCCCTTTGGAAGGGGAGCTGCCCTCATAGCAAGCCTGTTTGTACTGTCAGGACAGAGGTCCTCCAGGAGAGCTGACAGGGAATAGAGGTCTACCGAAGATCATGAGGGAGGAGGCTACACAGGCTGCCCGAGAAAGCAAACCCTTGATAGATGTTTGAACATGAATCTAGGGGCTTCTTGCTTCTATTTTAATTGCCACACCAAGTCTACAGTGGTGTGTCCACAATGGTATTCCTGTCTCCTTTATCTGGGAAGTCAGGCTAAATGCGTTAGTATACATGCTCCTTCAGGGTTATTTCCACTGGGTCTTGGGCTTTCAGGGCAGCGCCTCTATGCTACCAAGGCTACTCCACCTTCCTCTGGACCAAACCCTCATGTTGAATCTGATCCCAGATACATTGCTTAACTTAAACTTAAATGGGCCTTGCTTTTTGTCTGATAAAGCTACAAATTCGAATATGAAAGGAATCTTTTGAGGACTCCTCCACCCCCTTTTACTGGGAAGTCATACAATAGAGAAGATAAAAGGTATTTTCGGAGATCAACTTATTCACCAGGCAAGAAAACTGAAACTGTACTGTCCTAAATTGACCAGGCCGTAGAGCACACACTAGAACCTAGGCACTCTGGCACCTAGTGAGGCCAAAGTGTGCTCCTCTAAGCCCAGTGAAAACAAATGAACTTCCTTGCTTTTCACAGTGACTTCCTTTGTTTTCAGGTGCCTCTCGCTGATATGGCTTGTTTTCCCAGCATTTCCAGGGTAAGGCAGTGAAAGGCAGGCAAGGGTTTGTTCACATCTGTGGTGTCAGTGAAGAATGGGTACATTCAGTTGCACAGGTACATTCTTTTCCCATTTTGGGGTAAGTTGTCACTCCTTGTTTCTCAGGAACATCTACTCTACACTGTCAGTGGGGGTAGGCTAGGCAGCAGGTATCGCGCTTCCTAGGCATGCTCTGTGCTGTTTGAGGAGTATCTGCCAGGGTGATGGTGTGTGAGCTATGAAAGAGTTAGTGTTCAGAAAGTCAAGCTGTTTAGTGCCACAGACTGTGGGGAGGTGGAGGAGGATGAGGACTGGGAGATGTCTGTGAGTAAGTGAAGCACTTTCAGATCGAAGACCAGGGAAGCATCCTCCCTCATTGGACATCCTACGCCTATGAGTAGCTCTTTGCCTTTGATTCACATTGTTCCTGCACTGATATTTTCCAGGGATTTTTCCAAACAAGACTGGAATTTCAACATGTGTTGAAATCAGGGAGAGCCCTGATTAGAAGATCCAACTCACAGGGAAACATCAGCAGCTCAGCAGACCCAGCCTGGATAAGACCTTTGTGAGCCGGAGAGGACTAATTCATACCATCAAAAAGGGACAGTGTTCTGTAAACAGGCTTGAGCTTTGTGGGAATGGCTGTGAATCTATCTAAGCTGTGAGGTGTCTTCCAGCCCGAGGTAATACCACTTGCACTTTGGAAACTATGCTTGTAAGATTGATGAAGAATTCCAAGCTCCATGGTCATGCTGAGAAAAGGCTTTCCTTGAGGCCTCAAGCCAGTCAAATACCTGCATGTCGTCAAGTCACACTAGTGAAACTTGAAATAAATCACATGGTTACAAAAGGCCCTGGAAAGGAAAGCTGACTGGTTATGGTTTGGGTATTCCCACACATTCCAAGTCACAGTGCTTGGAGAGTGAGGGTGCTGGAAACTGTGAGCTCCTGAGTAGAAACTGTTCTTCCCCCTTACATGCTGAAAGCACCCTCAACCCAAGGCAGCCTGGGTTCTGCCAGCTTCACCCTGCAAATATCAGAACTGGATCATGTTGGATCAAGATGACTGTGGTCTTGGTTTTTAAGGCTTCTTTAGTCTTCTGCAGTGCCATATGGCTTACTTGAGTCTGACCAGGGACAGAGGGGAGCTGGTGATGGCTTGGTGCTGGTGAAATAATGAATGTCCCCCACTCAACCTCCACTGTTGAAACCCTTCAACGCATTCACACTAAGGACTGGAGAACAAAATGCAATAGTAACAAAGACCCACATTCAAAGGACAATTCCACCCAAGTCTATGCCATTGATGACTTGTTGACCTCCTGATGATCCTACCCGACACAAAGAAACAAGAACAGAAGAGCAAGAGGTGGAATGAAATGACACCCAGTAGCGCAGCAGGAATGACAAGAACCTGTCCATTTAGTCCTCAAATACTTCTAAGAAGAGAGGGGGAAAGAGCTCAGTCGGGCACTCCACCTTCATGTGGAGGAAGCGGCTGGCGTGGCAGGCTCCAATCATCCGCAGGTCTGTCACCTTCATCAGGAGTTTGGGCCAAAAGTGTGTCACATGGTGCTTTCGGTAATTGATATAGTGTTCAAAGGCCAACAGGAAACTGTCTTGGTATTTCTCGATTCTCTCAACACAGGCCAGCCCTGGGCGATCTGAGGGGAGGAAGAAGATGGATATAAATTCAGAGGTGGAAGGAGGGGGCTTGTCTGATCCAGTTCCAGATCTGGGACTTCATTGCTCTTCCTTGGAATGAGTGAGAACACAGCATGGACTGTAAAATATCAGAGACCAAGGTGAGGTGGGGGTGGGGTGCAGTGTTGAGAGGGCTAGCTCAGGTAGCAGCCACAGTGTGAACAACACCATTCTACCCTGTGCTTCCTGCTATGCTGTGCTTCCTTACCACAGCTCAGAAAGCAATGGAGCCAGTCAGCTGTGGACACAGCCCTCTGGAACCATGAGCCACGGTAAATCTTCCAGCCCTCAAGCTGGATTTACAGAGTGTTTTGTCACAGTGATGTAAAAACAAACATATCTTCCATTTCTACCTGTTTCCTTCCCTTACTGACTTATTCTGGAGGAAACTTCTTATTACATGGTAATAAAATCCATTTTTCATAAAAGAGCACTATGGAAACAAATGCTTAGAAAAACACTTACTGAATAATAAAAGTTTCCCTTTTAAAGCCAAAGGTTCTTCATGAGGATTTTGTGCCCTTGAGCACTTTCTTGTTAAAGACAGGATAGCAAGTATTGGAGAGGCCATACCAACAGACTAGCCCCATACTGACTCTGCTCCTGACTTATTTAGGGCATGCAATCAGAAGAAATTATAGAAGACATGGCTTTCTCCCTGTGTAAGTCAACATTATTTCAAGGTGTCTTTTACTCATAATGACTTAGCTAATACCTTTTTTCATTCCCTCCAAGAATATCATTCCCACATGTTCAATTTCTGTTTTAGTGGGTCACTTTAGAGAGAGGCAGAACTACAAAGGCAGAGCCCTTAGAGAGGCTCTAATTCTTCTTTCTCTGAGGACCCTGAAGCACTCAGGGTCCCGTGACCACTGGCTGCAGCCTGGATAGGAGCTGTGTATATGAACTTTCTCCACATGGGTGTCAGCCTCAACAAGTCACTCAGCCCCTTGTAGAATAAGTCTGGTAGTAATAATTTTATATTACACATGGAATCACATGAGTTTGTTGGATTGTACTGGTTGCAAGCAAGCCACAGGGAAGGGTATTACCCCAGGGTGAAAACAGCAGATATGGGGAAAACGCAGCCCCTTGGAGTCTGTCCAAAGTCATTAAGAGAGCTCAGAGTGCCATTCTGTCTATATTTGAAAATTCCATAGAATTATTTTAAAAATATCTGCCATATCTAAATTTTATGAAGGAAGTTAATTTCTAGATCAGCTTAAAAATTCTTAGAAAGCCTCAGCCCAGTGATGAACTCTCAAGGTATCTGTGATCCAAGATTTGTGGCTGTGTTTGGCCACATACCCAATCATCATTTCTTGGAGTCTACTTAACACTGGCTAGACACATCTGTGACCTCAAAGTGTAATTAGTCCAGAGGAAGATATGGATAAATTAAGCAGACAAAATGACAAGAACTAAAGAAATAAAGACTTAACATGTTCTGAAATGAAAGGGGGCAGCCTGCAGCAATTTTCTGTTTTTCAAAACTAGCTTCCTTTAAAGAATACTGTGCACTTTGCATTTATTTATTATGATGCAAATAAAAAGATTGTGTTAGCTGTCCTTAAATTTCCACTGTTAGGAGCTAGAGTTCTGAAAGGCATTGGTTAAAAACAGGCAGGTTAAAGACAGCAGCATGTTCCTAGTAGTCACTGGTGAGTAGACTGTTGAATGGCTGCTGGATCTGGGACCAGTTAGCCAATAGAATGTGGCTGCAGTGATACAGGGAGGCTTAAGTCTGGTCAGTGTTTGCCTTCATCTGCTTAAAAACCTTCGTCTTGGGACCCAGCAGCTGTGCCTGAGTACTTCCCCAGAGGGAAGGCTGCTGGAGTGACTTCTGCAGCTGTGCCCTACAGCTCAGCTCCGGCTGCAGCTCTCCTGGGTCTCTTAGGCACTCAGTTTAGGGTTGGTGTGCCCTACAGGAAGAGGAAACTAAAACTTGAGCCTGAGTTTCCCAGGGCAGTGCTGCCACTCACATCCACACAGAACATATGGAAAGAAATGCCTGGAGAAACACTTACTGAATAATAAACGTTTCTTTATTAAAGCCAAAGGTTCTTCATGAGGATTTTGTGTCATCCACAAAGCCAGAAGCAGGGGTGGATGACCTGTGTGACAAAAGGGGATCATTTCATAGGATTTCAGTTGTCTCTGCCCTCCTGAATTGGGCATCATGCCAAGACTTACAGTTTCCTTAGCTAAGTTTCATAGTAATACAGTGAGGCAAATATTCTAATTTCAACTTTATTAAGAGATATGCAAACTCAGGCAGCTGCTGGTAACCTGCTGGTTGGGGCTTAATATGAATGTTTTGTGGATGAGGCTGGAATTTGAAGTGAGCTCTGTCAGAATCAAAGGCCAAGGGAACATACACTCTGAAATGCCCCAGCTATGACTATTTTCATAAACCATTTCAGAAAGCATCTGAGTTAGAGGCCAGTGTGGTCTAGGTGGTGAATTTCCGGCCAGCCAGAGCTCTACAGCATCTAGATAGCCCTCATTCGCTTCCCTGTCAACTGACCCCTCCAGTTTCTTGCTGAAGGAGAGCCAGCTAAGACTCTGAAGCCAAAGGAGACAGACAAGCCAGTAAGAGATGTGAGCAAGCAGCAGTCCCCGAAGCTCTTCCCCCAACACTGACAGTCTTAGCATGCTCACCTGAAGACATCAGCAGGACGGCCTGAAGCAGGGCAACTTCTGTATCATCCAGGTTGAAAGATGACAGTGACATGCCCAGGTCAAAGATGGCATCTGACACCACCCCAAGACCCCCATTTTTCAGCTGGCCCCGTGTCACTGCCATTTCCCCATTCAAGGTTAGAGTCTCGCTCTCTGGGTCATAGCGCACAGCGGCTCGAAGGGACATGATCTCCATGCAGCAGCCTTTGAGGAGGATGATCTGATCTTCACACGGCAGCTAAAAAGAAGCAGCCGTGTCAGCAAAGAGCCAGAGGGTGCACGCCGGCCAGGGTGTTGGAAAAGCAACCAAACAGTCTCCGTGACTTACCTAGGCCTGTGTTCTCTGAGCCCTCATTCTCCTATTCTCTACCTGGAGGGACTCTTACAGTGATCTTTTTGTTTGTTTTGAGACAGAGTCTCCTCGAGGAGTGCTGGCTAGCTTGGAACTCACTAGGCAGACTAAGCTTGCCTCAAACTACTGGTAATCCCCCTGCCTCTGGCTTCTGAATGCTGGGACTACAGGTATGTAGTACTATTCCCAGACTTCAACTACTTTTTTTTTTTTAAATATATGTGGTTGTTTTGCCTGCCCACATGTGAGTGCACCACATGAGGTCATTGGATCCCTAGAACTAGAGGGACAGATGGTTGTAAGCTGCCATGTCAGCGCTGAAAACTGCACCTGGGTCCTCTGCAGAGAGTAGCCAGGTCTCCAACCTCTTCAATCACTATTTTTAAAACTCCAGCTTGGTTAATCTCAGTAGTTTACATTTCTTTTAGCACAGGTCTCCAGCTGGTGTTACAGCTACGCAGAACCTCCCTTCTTGGTTTGGGAGTTTGTACTGTAGTTCTGTGTCAAGGTGGTGCTGAGTGGAGTTCATGCTTCATCTTTTTATTGTGTTTAACTCTCCTGGTCACCTAGCAACCATGTTTTTCAGGAGGTACAAAACGAAAAGGCTGCAGCCAGATGCAAGTGACTAAGGTGGCCCAGCGACACACAAGCTTTGCTTATAGTCAACCAGCAAACCAAGGGCAGAGGTGAAGCTGGCATTCTGGATCCCAGCTCCCATGTTTCTGGTGACTCAGAAACCAGAGTCAATGGACAAGTGAGATCTTTCTGCTCAGACTTCAGGGTCACCTTAAATTCATTTGGTCAGTATGTTAATTAGGTTGTATGACAATGGATTAATAAAACTTTACAATAGAATTTTGTGTGGCACATAGTAAAAATAGAAATTTATTTTCTGGGGTTGGAGAGAAAGTTCAAGAAGAACTCAATGTGGATGTCATTTGAAAGGGTCTGAGTAACTGTTACATCTTGGGGATCTTGCCAAGATTTACACCGTCATCTCAGGTAAACTCCACAGTAAACATTCGAATTCCAGTTTCATTCAGGTGTGTGAGAATAGGCACTCCAAGCCAGTGTGTACGGCAGGGATGCTTTTCAGCTGAGGCTGTGATTTGATGTTAGCTCTATCGTAATGCAAGGCCAACACACACTTCTCAATACATAGCTATGGTGAAATTTCCATAAACAATCACTACGTCGACGTCTTCCTTGAAACTGTTGCAGCTTTTTTTTTGAAATTGAAATTCTTTAGTTGCATTAAAAACTTAATGCAACTAAAGGCAATCCTGCCGAGCTGCTGGCAGACACCGAGCAGTCCACACCTCTGTTCAACACTCAGCCTTCTCATAGCTCAGCTTTCAACTGCTTATATTACTCTACAAGGAACAGGCATCTATCCTGACAGTTTTGTTATTCCACTCATTTCATGATTTGCTTTTGTTTAAATCCTGACTTGCACTCCTACTTCTATCCTTGGATGCCTGATTCATGGCAGGGCTGGGAGTGGGAAGGCTGAGCTTGGTTACAGGTGGCATGGAAGACAGGATGGAGAGAGCAGAATAGAACCCATTCCGGCTCCCCCAGGTTTCTCTGTGGGCCCCTCAAGTGCAGCATGTAGGTCCTACCCTCAGAGTCTCCCAAGGTCCTGAGTAGTACTCACATAGGGCCGAGCCCACTCTTGAGAAGAACCATTGGGCAAACCTAGAAGTGTAAGTCACATAACCCTTTCTTCCCACAGAGTTCTTGGTTACGTTTGTCACCACAGCAGAGAGGAAACTAGAACAGGTACTATTTTTGTTCATCTTCTAGAATGTCCATAAATGTTAACTAAAATAAAGTTAAAGGTCAGAAGGAGGCAAATGCGCTGTCTCAGTTCCTGTTCAAGGGGACTGTTCTTTCTTGCTGGGTACGGCGTCTATGGACACTAAAAAGTAGGCAAGAAGAAATTTCTCCATCCATTATGCACATTCCAGCTGGGATGTCCTCACTGCAAACTGTCAGCACAGATGAGCTAAGGCAGGAGATGTCATCCTAGACAAGGAGAATTGTTCTCTCCGCTGAGGTGGAAGGGGCTCACCATGGCCTGTGTTATCCACAGGCTTACTCTCTGGGCCTCCTTGAAGGTGTGAGAGCAAATGTCTGGCACCCGATGGAGAAGTTCTCAGAAGATATAATCAACCCCACTGGGTTTAGAAAGCTGGAGGTAGGATGGAAATGTCATGGTGAAGTTGAGGCTAGGAGACAGTATAGGGGTATGCTGCTTGAACCTAAGCTCTGTTCCCAGAATCCATGTTTTTTTTACTTCTTAAAGCCGGGTGTGTTGGCACCCACCTGTAATCCCAGGACAGGGGAGGGATAGACAAGCGAGCTGCTGGAGCTGGCTACCTGGTTAGTCTAGCCTACAGAGGGAAGAAACAGCAGCGTCAGCAGCTGAAACATGTGCTGTACTTGCCACTCAGGCAGGGCAGAGGATGACACTCTACATGTGTGGTCCTATCTGGACATCCCAGCTGCTCTAAGGGATACCAGTGTAGACCTCATCTTGATGATGACGTTACTCCATGTCAGAAGACACCAGTACACCTGACTAGGATTCTTGCCCAGACCCTGTGGTGGCCCTGTTCTCACCAGCTGCCAGAGGGCTGTCAATGTGAAGCAGGAAGTAAGCTGTGGTGAGGGAGGAAGTATCTCTGAGGGAAAGTATGGGCTATGTTGGGTGAGTTTTCCAAGGCCCAGAGAGGACAGGGATTGAGCTCTTAGAAAAAAAGGAAGCTGTCTGGAGACAGTGAGAGTCTTGCTCTGTGAGGGCCATTTGACTTCAATTCTTCTGATTTAAGAATCAAGCACACAGCGGTCTCTCTGGGATACTCTGTAGAAGGTGTGTAGATATAAGTTCAAACTGTGATAATCTACTTGATAAGCTAAGCCAGAGAACCAGCCCTTCTGTTGTTTTATAGTACTGGCGAGAGAGCCTAGGTCACACGTACAAGGCTAGTACTCCGCCACTGAGCTGCAGCCCCAGTGAGCATTCTCATTTTTCATGGACTCTGCTTTCCTACCATGACGCTCTGCACATACAATACTCTGCATGCTTGGAAATGCAGGGAACTATAAGGAATCCCGACCCAGATGGAAGAGCTATGTCCTCACCTCACAAAACATGGGCAACTTTTTGGCAAAATCCACCACTCTGGTGATTGCTGGTGTGATGATCTTTGTAAAATGGCTGAAGGCTTCCAGGTCAACCTTGCCACCTTCTGGGGCATTCACGATGGGTGCTTGTCCTATGTCTTCTGGCTGAGGAGGAGAAGGGAGAACAGATTAAGGAAAGCTGAAGAAACCTTGGTTTAGCACAGCCCTCATATGGTAGGATGTCACTTCTGGTTGTCCCTGTGTGTTGACAAGGTAGATAGCTTTCACATCATGTATGTCTTTGAGCAAACATGTATGCCTTGGCCATTGCTTTATTAGGCCTCCAGGGACAATGCTCACAGGATTGTTGAGGGAAAGAAGGGAGGGGAAGAGAGGGAAAAGAGAGGAAGAAGGGGAAAGGAAGAGGTAGAGGAGGAAGAAGAGGGTTAGGAGTATGGCACATGGGTTTATGCTTAAGCCTGTGGTAGGAAACCTAGGTCAGTGGTGGGCACACTCAGAGCACTGTGTGTTCTGGGGTGTGTTGGGAAAGTGAGCGCAGTGTGGACAGTAGTGGAAGGCACACAGCTGGTGAGCTAATGACGAACTCCCTAGAGTTTGTTCACATTTTTGCTTCTGACGCTGGGAGTTCAAGTTCCTCCTCTTGGGCCCTGTGGACTCCAGTGTGAGGTACTCTCAGCTGAGCACAGAGGGTCTGACCTCTCAAGCCACTGCGGGCAATTGAGCTGTACAAACCAGATGAGCCTTAGGGCAGGGTGGGACATCTGCTTATCTTTAATGTCCCCAGAGTTCTTTACTGTTTACCTGCTCAAACAACCCACAGCAGTGATACTCAGAGTGTACAATGAAGTTGCTGTCTCTTAGAGGATGTCCTCAGGCCCTCTCTGGAGCTGATTGTTCAGAATCATGGTCTCAGTCTGGCCCCAGGTGACTTGTGTATGATAGACTTCCCCACACTCACAAGCCACCTGTCCTCAGTGTGCATTCTGTCACCTGCTCTAGGGCATCTTGTGTTGTCCCTGTACTTCTTGTGAGAACAAGCCTCTCTACTACCATTTTTTTTTGTCACCATGATACTAATAACCACTATTTTATTTGTGGCTTAACAGCACACCAATGCCAGCCTCTATTTCTCTATCCCACGTGGCTCACAGAAGTTCAGACCTTTGGAAAAGTCCAAAAGCAGACAAGAGAAGCAGGTCTTTAACACCTGTCCACTTTATGATGCCTGGAAACAGATGGTCTCTCCAAGCATCCTCTAGGAGTTGTGAATGTCACCAAAAACATCAGAGACTAATGGTAGTGGATGGCAGCCATCTTTGCCTAAAGCTACAGTTGAATAGACTATAATAAGACCTGGTTTCTCTAGGATAGCCTGTGCTGGGGGTGGGGAGAGGGTAGCAGTGCGTGGAGCAGAACAAGGACAATGTCCACTGTCCATGGCAAGACTATGTGGCCCCAGACTTGGCTGTGTTCTAGATTTCCAGGCCTTACCCCTTGTGTGTGGACTCAGAGGCAGGTGGAATTGGAGGCTCTGTCTTTCTACAGAGGTTGTGGGATGTGCTGCTGTTGGTATCTTAGGGCTCCTCTGAGGATGACAGGTTGTCAGTGAGCAAATTTAGCTTGGTGTGCTGCAGCAACCATCTTTCCCCCCCACCCTGTCTGTTGTCACATCTCACAGGACAGCAGATAACTCTTACCATCAAGTTGCTAGTATATCAGGAGCCACAGGAACAGCCAGGCATGTAAGCCTTGGGTAAAACTCTTATAATGTGTGTGCTTACAGAAAATGCAGAAGTCCTGACTTCTTTGAAATTATCTATATGTCCATCTGTTTTTTTTATTTCATTTTATTGCTTTAGTGGTAGTGAATGGATGGAATCTGAGGTTCTGCCATGGTTTCATAATAAATGTGGTATCCAGGGTAAGCAATGGCAAGGCCCTTCTGTGCACAGATGGGATAGATAGAATGATGATGGGTACAATTCTGTCTCACTATCACTCATTGCCTGAGCTAAGGGAAAAGGCACATCAACAGTATTTTGGGGGCCACTGTTCCCTGCATCCTGAGCATCTTCTTGCTGGCTTGTATAACTTCTTCTTACCCTGAACAGGAGGCTGCTCTTCTCTCCCTGTCTTCTTCACAAGCCTTTTAGGAAGATCAGCTACTAAAATGAGCATGGCCACATATTAACAAGGCAGGGCGTTTGAGTTACAGATGGTTTTGAGGCACCATGTGGGTGCTGGGGATCGAGCCTAGACCCCAGGAACAGCTGCCATTATAGTAAGGGAAGATCGGTGATAGGCAAGAGAAAGAGTTCACTGTAGAACTCCAGTTTGTGAAAACTCTGTCACTACAGTACAGCTTATTTTGTGAGACATTGTTTGCCCCTGTAAACTCAGCATCTAGAGTGAAATCTGGCCCACAGTATCTACTTAATATGTGCTGGCAAGGAAATGTATGAGCAAGTATACTGTCGTTCCCCCTTCATCCAAAGGCCTGGTAGACAGCAGGCAAAACCACAAAGGCTTAGCATGTTTCCTTTGAGAAATCTATACCTTTGATGAGTGACCATGTAACTCTGAAAAATAAGAGTAACAGAAGAGAGTGGTCAGGGCTTTGACCTGAAGAATGTCCAGGAGGCAACTGTCTGTGGAGTGGAAGAAGAAGGAACATTTAAGGTACAGGGAGAAGTGTATTTGTGTTTGAATATAAAGTGTTCCTCATGTGCTCACATGCACAAACATTTGCTGGGGTGCTGTTTGAGAAAGCTGTATAACCTTTAGGAAGTAGAATCTGGCTGAAGGAAGTAACCCACTGGCTAGTAACCCACCAGGTTTCATAACCAAACTACCACTCCCAGTCCCCTTTCAGCTCCCTGTTTGCTGAAGCAAGGTTCAAGCTGCCCCCTTGTCTACTGCCATGTCTTCTTGGCCATTGTGCTGGCTAGTTTTGATGTTAATTTAACTCAAGATGGGAAAGGAGAGAACCTCAAATGAGAAAATGGCTTCATAAGATTTGGCTTTAGGGCATTTTTCTTATTTAGAGATCCATGCGGGAAAGCCCAGCTTATTGAGGGTGGTGCTATCCCTGGGCTGGAGGTCGTGGGTTCTATAAGAAAGCAGGCTGAGCAATACATGTGCAGCAAGCCAGTAAGCAGCACCCCTCCATGGCCTCTGCATCAGTTCCTGCCCCCAGGATCCTGCCCTGACTTCCCTCAGTGATGGAATGTTACCTGAAAGTATAAGCTGAAATAAACCCTTTCCTCCTTGAAGCTACTTTTTTGTCAAGGATTCAGTCAAAACCATGAGAAGAGTAACTAATACATCAGTGTAAAGTTCTGGAAACAGAGAAGACACCCCAGTGGGTTCCTGACAGAGAAGCAACATGCTGGGTCCCCTGGACCACAGAAGGAGAGAAACATCTAAATACAAACCATGTTCACTGAAGGGCTACAAACAGGAAAGAGGCTTGCTGAGGTATGTGGTTGTTAGGATAGGAAAGGGGTGAGCTAGAGAAAGAAGCTGCAGGTGACAGCAGTGGTTCCGGCAGGCTGAGGTGGGCTCGACTGTGGGTTTACAGTGAAACAGACAGAAGTGGAGAATCTAGGAAGATGCACTGGGGTAGGCTCAGGAACACAGAGTGGCCTGCCTCCTCTGGGCAGTAGGGACAGAGAGATATAGAAAAGGAGTTCAGGTGTGGTACTAGTCTACACTTAGCACTGAGGAGGCTGGAGTTACACAGACCTCTGCCAGCTGGCTTACTGTGTTGAGGTTTCCTTGGTATTGTTTAGGTAAGTGGGAAACGTGGACAGCTGGACTTGTTTCAAATGGCTTGCTGAAAGCCAAGGACATCTTAGCTTAGACTGGAAGCTCCCTGGCACTGACAGAGTGGGATTTGGCCAGGTGGAGGAGTCCTTCTCTGTTCAGCAGATGTCTGCACACACCATTGCAAAACAATGTAGAAGGATCCGGACACACCCAGAGCCTTAGGGCCTTAGACATGACTCTACTTATACTTCCTGGGACAAATGAGATAAGATCAGGGTGAGAGTCGTAATGGGTAGAGGTGATGCATGGAGTATGAGATGCCAGGCACTTCTGTGTCCTTTATAGTGATTAGTTTTATACCATTTGAGATGGTCACAAGGCAAATGAACTGTAGGAGGGTTCACATAACTTACTCAAGGTCACAGAATTAGGAAGGGTTAGATCCAGGCTATCTGTTCCCTCCTGCCTGTTTCTGAAGTGGTGATAATTTAGGGTCATGGATTGTGCCCTGACCTGATCACAGAGACTACATGGACCTATCCGAGCCATCATTCTGTGCCCCTCTGACACTATCCCAGTTGAGAATTGGTGGGGGAGAAATAGGGCAGGTTTGCCTTTACTCCAAAGGTCACATTTCATTCTTATACAGAAAGCCTCCTGCTGCGCCTCTGCCGTGAACCAGCGAGGAGAGTGGCACAGCTTCACCACATGAGGATGACGAGGCAGGTAGCAGACCGCAGTGGGCGAGGGTTTTGTGCCAACGTCTTCCTGCCACTGAGAGGGTAGAAACAAACCTCTCCCCTCTGCTTTCATAACAGTGGGCTTCATTATTGAAAGCACTTCTGTAACCTCGGAGACGGAAGCAGATTGAAGAAAAGCATGAAAAAATATGATTTAAATGCTTCGGATGTGGTTTGACAGGGTGGCTTTAGGTTCATCATGAAATGACATGGATTTTGCAAAAGTTCCTCGTTTGCCAAACATGCTCATTTTCTCAGAAGAAAATACAAATCTCAAAACCAAATGAAACCACCATCTCTTTTTCTAACTTGGCTGAATACTGTTCTTAGGGGACGAATAATGAAGTAGCTTCTTTTTGGGACTAGGCACTTATTCCTGATAAAAGAATAGGTGCTGCTCCCATGACAGCATATTCTTAATTCCTCATGGCCACTGTGTTATTATAAAGGTCACAAGCCTCTTCATGTTGGTGTTCAGAACACAGTGAAACATCAGCATGTAAGAATCAATGAAATTGTATGTAGTATTCTAAACTCAAAAAGGAGACTCAAAGGGGAGCCATGTAAGAAACACAAACCCTAAAATGTCCCTTCTGTTTATGGAAAACTTTTGGTACATGGAACTGTTTTAGTTTGCTTTCCATTGCTGTGGTGAAATGCTCCCACCAAAAGCAATTTAGGGAATAAAAGGGATTATTTAGCTTAAACTTCCTTGTTGCAGCCTCTCATTGAGGGGTGCCAGGGAAGAACTCAAGCAAGAGCTTTCTTACACAGCCCAGGAACAGCTTTATAGGGAATGGGTTAGCCCGCAGTGGACATTCCTTCCTGCATCAATCAACAATGAAGAAAATTCTTTACAGATATGCCCACAGGTCTGATTGAGGTAATTCCTCAATCAAGGCTTCTCCTCTCGGGCGACTCTAGGCTATGTTAAGCTAACAGTTAAGAATAACTAGGACAGAACTGTTAGCTATGCTGTTTTTAAGTAAGATTTCTCAACATTCTTAAGGAAAAACTTCACTATGTAAAAGAATGTGATTTTAGAGACTACCACAGAGGGCCTCAGAGATTATACCTAGCAGGTATTAAATGGATGCTGACTTTCATATGCAAACTTTGGGCAGAGTGCAGGGAATCTTATGAAAGAAAGAGTAGATAGAAAGACCTGGAAGGGACAAGAGCTCCACAAGGAGAGCGACAGAACTAAAAAATCTGGGCTCAGGGGTCTCTTCTGAGACTGATACTCCAACCAATGACCATGCATGGAGAAAACCTAGAACTCCTGCACAGAGGTAGCCGGTGGCAGCTCAATTTCCAAGTGAATTCCGTATTAAGGGGATCAGGGGCTGTCTCTGACATGAACTCAGTGGCTGGCTCTTTGATCACTTTCCCCTGAGAGGGGAGCAGCCTTGCCAGGTCACAGAGGAAAACAATGCAGCCAGGCCTGATGAGACCTGATAGGCTAGGGTCAGATGGAAGGGGAGGAGGTCTTCCACCATCAGTGGACTGGGGAAGGGGCATGGGAGAAGGGAGAAAGGGAGGGCGGAATTTGGAGGGGGTAAGGGTGTGGGCTACAGCTGGGATACAAAGTGAATAAATTGAAATAAATAAAAATTCTATTAAAAAAGGAATGTGATTTTCATTCTGAGCACAAATAACGAGAGTACTCCTTTGCAAATCTGCAAACTGGCTGTGGTCCAGGGCTTAACTGTACTGTCTCTGAGGATGCAACAGCAGAATTGTGATATTCAGCTTCAAAGTTTATTGAGTTATGTTCTGGTTGGCTATTGCTGTGTAACAAATTTCTCTAAAACATAGCAACTTAAAACAATTTTAAAATTCTCTTTTGGTGTGCTGGGGGTTAGTAGCATAGCTAAGGACCCTTTTAATTTTTTTTCTTTCTTTATGGTAGTAGGGATTTAACCTAGGGCCTCACATAAAGTGCTCAACCATTGCATTACGTCTCAGCTTCCTAGGGCTGGGGTTACAAATGCAAGCTCCCATCCCTAGCTTCTTACATGATGATGACAGTGATGGTGATGGTGGTGGTGGTGGTGGTGATGATGATAGTGATGGTGATGATAGTGATGGTGATGGTGGTGGTGATGGTGGTGGTGGTGATGATGCTATAGCAGTTGCTTTACTCCTTTAAACTTTTTTCTTTTCTTATTGCTAGGAGTGGAATCCAGAGCCTTGCACTTATGGGCAAAGTCTCTATTACAAAGCTGCTGTCCTAGCACCTGCAAAGTTTCTTATGACTAAGAAAAGACTAAGAAGTCACTTAAGCATCTCTTCTGCTAAAAGCCACTAAGGAACCTGAAATCAGAATGCAGCACCAGGCCTGGCAGTGGCCCACATGTCTGAGAAGAGGGTATAGTTAGGCCTGTTGGCATGCTGGACTGTGTGTTGAGGTGGTCTAGATACACTGGGTTAGTATTGGCCAGTTGATCCAGAATTAGTGCAATTTAATTTCCAGACAGATACACCAGAGTGGGCCAAAAGCAGAGCAGAGGACACTGCCCTCCAAAGACCTCTTTTAGTTTGGAGGGGTAGTGAGGCTTTTATTTCCAGATAAACATTTTGGCTTTGGGAGATAAAAATTTAAATCTGAGGTTCAGGTCCTTCCTCCTAGATATTCCGCTGAAGGGGGCACACATATGGACAAGCCTAGAAGGCTGAGTATATATATACTGGGCGTCTGAGGGCTGAAGGCTGGGAGAAGGGTAAGCCAACAGATAGCAGCCCTGGCCTGAGGAACAGGAAAAGCTCCGGAGGCCAGAAGCCTGGGAAGCTGCGCTGTGTTCTGTGCTCAGCACAGCATGCCCCTCCAACCCCGGCCTGCCTCCCGCTGACTGCGGAAACCTTACCAGAAATTTCCGCTTCTGCTTCCAGTGGCTGCCCTGGGCATTGGTGGCCACATGGGCCTCGGTGACTGTTTTGATGAGCTCCCATTCCTCATCCGTGGGCTCTGGCTTGTGCCCAATTGATTTCTGCAGCTCCTCCCGCCGCCTTTTCTCCCGGTTCTCCTCTATCAGCTTCCGCTTGGCAAGCCTCTTGCTGTCATCCAGCACCACTGGGAAATAGAAGGGTGAGAGGGACCCACGGTAATCCAGAGCTTGGAGCACGCTGTAGGTTCCGAGCCTCGTGTCCTGCTGTGTGCATTCCCCATTCCACAGCAAACTACCTGATTAACCACTGTCTGGTATCCGCCCGGAGACAAGCTCTCAGTGCCCAGACCATGTCTCCAAAATGGAGCTTTGAAGGAACCTGAGCACCAGGAGCTCAACTCTGTAGAGGGCAGTAGCTAAAATCAGACTAAATTAGAGAGGCTTAAAAACCACACTAGCTGGGAAATCAGTTGGGCAGCCAGCTGCATTCACTCCTTGGGTTTCTGTCTTTCCGGTAAGGGAAGTCTTCTGGAGTAGTGATGGGAGGAAAAGGGTTCTTCCTGACTCCTGTAAGGGCAGACTGGGATGTGGCTGTGACTCTCCTGGACCTCACAGGTAGGCCTTTGCAAGTCTTTGTACATGATCTATCCTCAATGGTAGATAAAGAACCTTGGCTTGGCAGCTAGAGAGACTTGGGTTTGAATCCAGACACTTCCAGTTTCTAGCTGTGTGATTTCTAAGCAAGTTTTCTAGGTTCTCTGAGCTTTTATAGTTCTCTTTATGAGATGGGATCAATAATATCCACACACAAGATAGTCACAATGGTAAATATAGTCATGTTTTACCATTTGTACAAAAGGGAATAAGAAACCTATCTTTCTGTGGTTAGTTTCCAAATGAGATCATTTCACTACACTTGTAGTAAAATTGAAAGACTCAGATTTCATTTTACTTTATGATGATGATGATGATGATGATGAGTGTGTGTGTGCGGGCATATATGTGTGTGTGCGTTTGTGTGAGAGAGTGTGTGTGTTGGTGTACACACACATTTGTGAAGGAAAGGGGATAACTGGAGTTGGTATTCTCCTTTGGCCATGTGGGTTCTGAACATCAACAAGCTTGTGTGGTAAGTGCCTCTACCTGCCATGCCATCTTTTCATCTTGTTATTTTACCTAAAAATGTGTGTGTGTGTGTGTATGCATGTGTTTGGTGGTGGGTAGTGAGGAGGCCACGGAAATATGCCAGGTGTTTTCTTCAATCCCTCATCTCTGTTTGGAGACAGGGTCTCTCCCTGAACCGGAAGCTTGCAGTTTAGGCTTCCAGCCAGTGAGATTCCCAGAATGTATTTGTTTCCACTTTCAACACTGGAGTTACAGGCACATGTGGCCATGGCCAGCTTTCATGTGTGTGCTGGAGCTTAGAACTCAGGTCTTTTTGCTTTCACAACAAGCACTCCTACCAGTGAGCCATCTACCCATCCCCAAGGCTCGGGTTTTAGATGACCTCACACAGTACCTAGTCCATCTTCCTCTCTTCACAGAGGAAGGATCAGAGATCATGACTTCCCTAAAGTCACATCAAGTTCATGGCAGAGACACAGGAAGACCCAGGACTCCTGCCTTCACATCCTACAACTCACTTGTGCAATGTAAAGGGCATAAAGAAGAAGAGAAGCAAGGCATCCAGTTAATTCATGAGCAATCCTTGATTATCTCATGAGGATTGAACCACATGAGGGGGAAATATGGAGGGTCCTTGTGAGGTAACTTTGGTTTACTTCCTAACGGCTCTCAGTGCTGAAGCCCATTGCCCAAAGGTTTCCAGCAGTCCACAGTATTGCGTCTGACATGCATTACAGATGGAATCCTGGACGAGCCTGGAGAGGGGGTAGGGTTTCTCAGTCAGGATTCCTGAAGTCACATCCTTGGAGGTCTGGTAACTGAGCAGAGGCATCCCTTTCTTATTCCATCTTGCTTTTTACTTACTTGTTGAATTTACTTGCTGTGTGTGTGTGTGTGTGTGTGTGTGTGTGTGTGTGTGCGCGTGCGTGTGCGCATACCCACAGCACTGTTGTGGACATCTTGTGGGAGTCAGTTTTCTCCTCCCGTCATTGGGCTGTAGGGACTGAGTTCACACAGCCAGGCTTGGTGGCAGGTGCCTCTAACTGCTGAATATTTGACTGTCCCTGAGCAGAGGTTTTTCTATTGAGAAACTTGGAGTTTTTCAAATGTCTCACAAGCAAGTAAAAGAACTCAAAACCTTTTAAACTTTAATTTTTATTTATTTATTTTTTGAGGCAAGGTTTATGTATATGATAGAGCCCTGGCTGTCCTGGACTCAATTTGCAGACCAGGTGGCCTTGAACTCACAGAGATCTCACTCTGCCTCCTGAGTGCTGGGATCAAAGGTGTACGCCACCATGCCTGGCAACCTCAAAATTTTCATCCAGACTGAGCATGTTTAACCCTATAACTACTCATATATTTAACTTAATGAATGAATGAAATGGGTATTTAAATAACAGTGATTTGCAATAATGACATATAAATATGTGGTTTTGAGCTAATCATATTCACATCCTGGTCAGAAAGGGCCAATCCTTTAGACATAAAGATGTCCTGGGCCTGAGGCTTAGATGGATAGTATTTCCAGCCAGATACCCTAACAGATCTCTTAAGACTCTCCACAACATTTTCCTCTATGAGGAAATTACAGATACAGAAAATTCTCTCAGGGAGGACATTGTTTATGGTACCAATATAAACTTGGATTATTTCTTCTTATATCAGGAAAATTCCCATTGCCTTTCTTTTCTTTCCTGTGCTTTTCTTTTTCCTTTTCAACTCATGATTGAAACCTCTGATATACAAACATGAGGGTGTGGCAATCATCCTTACTGATTTCTGGCAGAGGGGAGCTTACATATTCTGAATGAGATGGTTCTTTAAAAAATTTTTTATTAATTACAGTTTATTCACTGTGTATCCCATCTGTACCTCCCTCCCTCCTTCCCTCCCAACCCCATCCTCCCTCTTTCCCATGCCCCTCCCCCAGTCCACTGATAGGGGAGGTCTTCCTCTCCTTCCTTCTGATCCTAGACTATCAGGTTTCATCAGGAGTGGCTACATTGTCTTCCTTTGTGGCCTGGTAGGGCTGCACCCCCCTGAGGGGGAGGTGATCAAAGATCAGGCCAATCCATTCATGTCAGAGACAGTCCCTGTGATGGTTCTTCTTTTTATGATTAATTAAGGCGATTGGTGTAAGTCCCTGGTTCAGGGTTGCAAGAAGAGACCCCAGGACTAATCTCACTGACATATGCTATGGTCCTTAGAAAACTGGGTAGTATCGTTTTAGTTAAAACAATTTTTTTTTTTTTTGGCTAAAAATACAACAAGCTATCAACAGTACAATGATTCATGTGGGAACATTCAACTTCGAATTCTTCAAAAATTCTTGAACATGATGTTTTCTCCTAGGACCCCATCTCCAAAAACTGTTTACCAAATTAATTTATTTCTGCTTTTAAAAACCCAAGGCCTGGTCTATAAGCCTCTTAGCACATGGAGCCTGTGTGTGAGACGCGTCCATGACACACGGATGAGCCTTCTCATTTGCATTATAGCATGAACCAGGCTTGTGAACAGGTTCCCTTTCAAACACACACAGGGATGGTCTAGCTACCCTACCTCACATCATCTGGATGCTCTGGAAATTGGGAACTGGTTAGTCAGGAAGAAGAAAGCCAGTGGGTCCTTCTTCCCCTATGGCAAGGTTGGATGCAGGGAGGGAGGGGTGTGTGAGAGAGCCAGATTCCATCGGCAAAGGTTCCTGATTTTTTTGTTGATCTTGAACCAAACCCTTCTCCCAGTCAACACTTTGCAATCTCAAGCAAATGAAGAGCATCTACTTACAGTCTGTTGCCATGCCAACATAGATGCATTTCTTAAAGCGACATTCCTGGCACTGGTTGCGAGTGACTTTGTCTATGATGCATTTTCCTTCATATTTACAGGAATAAGATGGATGGAGACTTTTCTGAATGGTTCTTCTAAAGAAACCCTAAATGAGAAAGACCCAAGACAACAGGTTCATATTTTCTGAAACTAAATGAGTCTGGAGTTTGTGTCTACCAAAGAATATGAGCAAACTGTTCTGCTATTAGCCTGGGATGTGGCTTCCAGCTTTATACCCTCAAATAGAGAATGGTAGATCCAAGTGAATCCAAGGAGCTGAAGGAGGATTCACAGGGCTGCAGTGTCTACACTATTGTGGCGTTTACTCAGGGAAATGAAGCTAATGGGCAATCTGGTGTTTGCTTTCATTTTTCTATACATTAAATGGTATAACCTTTATTTCATATGGTGTCACAACTATGCTGCTAAGTGAATGAAGAGTTTTATTATTTTATCCTGAAATAAAAAAGCAGGATACTTGATTGAAAGTTTTCTTATTTAAAGGATAAGATATACTTGTAGGAATATTTCTTTAAGAAATCTATTACTATGCACAGTGAATATATATATATATATATATATATATATACCATCTTAAATTGTTTGATGACTAAATATGTCTTTATTTCATTTAATTCTTATTTGACTCTTAAGATGGCTATGCTCTGTACCCAAAGCATACTCCATCCTGACACAAGAATACTTGCTCAATTATGTTCATTGTGGCTTTATTCAACTAGAAACTGGAATCAATCTGGATGTCCCTCAATAGAAGAATGGATAAAGAAATGTGGTGAATTTATACAACAGAGTATTTCTCAGCAGTTAAAAAATATGACATCATGAAATTTGCAGGTAAATGGAAGGAACTAGAAAATAATCATCCTAAGTGAGGTAACCCTTACTCAGAAAAATAAATATGGCATGAACTCACTTATAAGTGGATACTAACTGTTAAATAATGGATAATAATGCTACAACCCACAGACCCAGAGAGGTTAGGTAAAAAGGAGGGTTCTAAGGAGGTTGCATGGACCTCCCTGGGAAGAGAAGATAGAATAGATTTTGCTGGTGGGCTGGGCGTGGATGGGGACAGAAGAGGGAGGGATTAGGTGAGGCTGGGGAGGGATGGAGGGAAGGAATACAAGGAGAGATAGCTGGAATCAGGGGCATTTGGGGGGGAACCTAGTACTGTAGGAACATCCTGGAATCCGAGGATGACTCTAGTGAGAATTCCTGGTCATGGAGAATATGGAGTCCAAATTGGCCATCCTTTGTAACCAGGCATAGCTTCCAGTGGTAGAACTGGGTTGTATTGGGCTGCTAGCTGAGGGGGTCCTTCAGGATCCCTAAAGAACCCAGGGCAATTTTCATTCTCTGAAATCTGACAGCAGTGGTGGGGTTGTGGACATTTCTGAGGACATTTCTGTACAGCTCACCGAATATAGAGAGGTCTAGCTGATGCCAGCATGGAGCCTACATCCCTACATTTTAGTCTCATTGGTATGAAAAGTACTCTGCGAGCTACAGAAAGACAAATCTGGACACCAACCCAGCCACAAAACCCCCCAACTACAATCTGTCCTGCCTGTAAGATGCATTGGGGAAATGGTGGCCCAGAACTTGTGGGAGTGGTCAACCAATGTTTGGTTTACCGTGAAGCTCAGGAAGCAGAGAATGGATAACCCAGAGCCCTAAGGTAAACATGACTGGAAAACAAACCAATGAAATGATT
>CM053753.1:3051891-3079377 GCA_028658305.1 Pachyuromys duprasi | reverse complement strand
AGTCTTGAACTTGATGGCTGACTCTTTGACCCTCCCCCATACACGCCAGGGAGTAACAGCCTGGCTAGATTCCAGGGGAGGACATTGCAGCCAGCCCTGAGGAGACAAGATGATCAGATGGAAGGGGAGGAGATCCTCCCCAATTAGTGGACTTGGAGGGGGCAGGGAAGAGATGAGGGAGGGTTGGGGAGGGTGGGAGGGAATGAGGGAGGGGGCTACGCATGGGATGCAAAAAACCTAACCTGTGATTGATAGAAAAATAAAGAAATCTATAAAAAAATATAAAAAAATAAAAAACAAAACAACTTTTGGCAGAGTGCAGGGAATCATATGAAAAAAGGGGGAGTTACTAAGACTTGGCAAGGACAAGAGCTCCACAAAGACCAAATAGATCAGGGCACAGGGGTCTACTATGAGACTGTTTCTCCAACCAAGGACCATGCATGGATATAAACTAGAACCCCTGCTCAGATGTGGCCCATGGTAGCTCAGTACCCAACTGGGTACCCTAGTAAGGTGAACAGGAACTATTTCTGTCATGAACTCAATGGCTGGCTTGTCAACCCATGAAGGAGGGACAGGGAGAGTGGGAGGGAATGAGGGAAGGGGCTACGGCTGGGATACAAAGTACATAACCTGTGATTAATATAAAAATAAATAAATTACTTAAAAAACAAAAAAAACTTTTCATGTTTATAAAAGAGTAGAAAAGTGTTAATTTTATGTGTCTATGTCTGTGGGGTTATCACGTGCACATGTATATTGGGGCCTGTGCAGGCTCCCCTGGACCTGGAAATAGGAGCAACTGTGCTGTCCACAGTGGGTGCTGGAAACCAAACTGGTGTTCTTAGTTCTGAGCCATTTCTCCAGCCCCTCAATAGGCATTTAAAAAATAATTCTGGAGGAGACTTGGAGCAGGGATAGAAGGAAGGGAATGGTTTGTCTTCAGTCATTCCTTTATTGATGACTCTAGTCAGAACTTATTTAGCATAAACCATATGCTAAGCACCATGAAAAACACACTAAATAGAAGCACAAACAAAACGGAGTTCCAAAATTGGCGGTGGCCATTGCCTTCCATATCTAAGGGGCAGAGGACCAGAGACTGTAAAACCAGTGAGTAAACAGGTAGCTGGATCCAAAACACCAACTTTGGTGCTTTCCAGAAAAGAGGGGACATCCAGGGAGTTGGAAACAATTGGATCCAGGACCACTTAGCCACCTTCTTGGTCCTGGAGTCAAGAAATGTGAGCCCTTTGCCCTTTTTGCATACTCAAGGGAGTGCAGGCCCCCAGGTCCAGGGACCCTCTGTTCTAGCAGCCAGTCTTTGGATCCCTCCTGCTCTCCTGAGAACAGTGTCTAGATTCCTGAGACAGCATCTCAACCTCCAAATCATGGTTTTGCTGGTCCCACTATGGATACCAGGTAGAAAATAAAATCATACGGATCCCAGATCCAAGATGGTGGAGCCCAGATGAATCTGAGTCCCATGAGCACAGTGTCTTATAGGCCTGTAAGCCACAGCTCAGCTGCCTTCTTAGGTACCAGATCCCTGCAATTGCCACCTGAGACAGACACCCCCCATCATGCAGTTTCCACCTGAGACATTGCACCCTGACCTTCAAGGCACCCTTACCAGCTCCCCTGTCATTCAAGGCACCTGCACCAGTACCCCTTGTCCTTTGGGCACCTGTGCCCTGTTTTCCAAAACACCCACCGCAGCATGGCTGCTTCTGAAACGCCAGTGCCCATTTGTGTCCCCTGGACCTTTCTCCTTATCCTGAAGACTACTCTAGACACCAGAGTCTATGGATCCAGTAGTAGGTGCAGGTACAAGAAACAAACAGCTAAGGATATGGACAGCCAGATGGCTAAAAGCCAGTATAAGAACACAATCAACAAAACCCAGGACATTAGGGCTTCACCAGATACCACCCCTCTCAAAAAAAAAAAACAACAAATATTCTAATGCAGCTGAAACACAGGAAAATGACCTTAAATCTATGGTTATGCAGTTATTAGAGGAATATAAAGAGGAAACAAACACATCTCTTAAAGAAATAAAGGAAAATACAATCAAACAAATAAAAGTCATCAAGGACAGAGAGGAAACCATAATCAAACAGATGAAGGAAGTGAATAAAGCAGTTCTAGACCTGAAAATGGAATTAGATTCAATAAAGAAAACACAAACTGAGAAAACCCTGGAGATGGAAAAATTAGAGAAGAGATCATGAACCACAGAGGTAGGCATCACCAACAGAATACAAGAGATAGAGGAGAGAATCTCAGGCATTGAAGATACAATTGAAGAAATTGATACATCTCTCAAAGAAAACATTAAGACAGAAAAGTTCCTGATACAAAACATCCAAGAAATCAAGGACACCATGAAAAGATGAAACCGAAGAATAATAGGAATAGACAAAAAAGAAGATTCCAGGCTCCAAAGTCCAGAAAATATTTTAAAGAAAATCATTGAAGAAAAATTTTCCCAATCTAAAGAGAGAGATGCTGTTAAACATCCAAGAGGCTTACAGAACACCAAATGGACTAGACCAGAAGAGAAATTCTTCCTGCCACATAATATCAAAACACTAAATCTATAGAACAAAGAAAAAATATTAAAAGCAGCAAGGGAAAAAAGGCCACATAACATATAAAGGTAGACCTGTTAGAATCACACCAGACTTCTCAATAGAGACTATGAAAGTTAGAAAGGCCTGGATAGATCTCATTCAGACTCTTAAGAGACCACAGATGCCAACTCAGACTACTATATCCAGCAAAGCTTTCAATCAACATAGTTGGAGAAAACAAGATATTCCATGACAGAATCAAACTTAAACAATATCTAGGCATAAACCCAGTCCTATAAAAGATACTAGAAGGAAAACTTCAACCCAACAAGGTCAACTACACCCAAGAAAACACAGGATATAGATAACTTCACAACAGCAAACACAAAAGAAAACAACACAGAAATATACTATCACCACCAACTCCACAATAAAAGGAATTAACAATTATTGATCACATCTATCAACAGCAATGGACTCAACTCTTCAATAAAAAGACACAGGCTAACAGAATAGTTGAAGAAACAGGATCCAACATTCTACTGCATTCAAGAGACACAGAAACAAACCTCAGCAACAAAGATAGCCTCAGAATAAAGGCTTTCCAAGGGACCCAAGAAGCAAGCTGGAGTAGCCTTTCCAATATCTAATAAAATAGACTTTCAACCAAAATTAATCAAAAGAGATAGAGAGGGATACTACATTCTCATCAAAGGAAGAATCCATCAGAGAACATCACAATCCTGAACACCTATGTCCCAAATACAAAGGCATTCATAAAAGAAACATTATTAAAGCTTAAATCACACACTGATCCCAACTCATTAATAGTGGGAGATTTCAACACCCCACTCTCACCAATGGACAGATCATTGAGACAGAAGCTAAGAGAAATAATGAAGCTAACAGAGGTCAAGAATCAAATGGACCTAATAGATGTCTACAGAACTCTTCACCTAAACACAAAAGAATATACTTTTTCCTCAGCACCACATGGAACTTTCTCTAAAATTGATCATATAGCAGGTCACAAAGCAAACCTCAACTAATACATGAAAACGGACCCATTGTTCTTTATCAGATAACCTTGGATTAAAGCTAGACCTCAAAACAGTAGAAACAACAAAAGACCTACATACTCATGGACGCTGAACAACCTCCTGCTCAATGATCACCGGGTGAGGGAAGAAGAAAGAAACAAGTTAAAGACTTTCTAGAATTCAATGAAAATGAGGGCACAACTTACCCAAATTTATGAGACACCATGAAAGCAGTGCTAAGAGGAAAGTTCATAGCACTAAGTATCTTCATAAAGAAATTGGAAAGATCCCATATTAGCAACTTAAATGAATGCTTTAGGAAAAAAAAAAAGCAGAGAAAGAGGCAAATACACACCAGAAGAGTCGATGGCAGGAAATAATCAAACTAAGGGCTGAAATCAATAAATTAGAAACAAAGAGAGCAATACAAAGAATCAAGGAAACCAAGAGTTGGTTCTTTGAAAAATCAACAAGATAGACAAAGCCTCGGCAAACTAACTAAAAGACAGAAGAGGCAGTACCCAAATAAAAAAAATCTGAAATGAAAAGGGGGACCTAACAACAGAGATTGAGGAGATCCAAAGAATCATTAGGTCTTACTTCAAAGGTCTGTAGTCCACAAAATTGGAAAATCTAATGAAAATGGACATTTTTCTCGATAAATTTCACCAACTAAAGTTAAATCAAGAGCATATAAAGTTTAAACAGCCCTAATAACCCCTAAGGAAATAGAAGCAGCCATCAAAAGTCTCCCAACCAAAAAAAGAAAAAAGGCCCAGGGCCAGAAGGTTTTAGCATGGAATTCTACCAGAATTTCAAAGAAGAGCTAACAGAAATACTCCTCAAATTATTCCACAAAATAGAAACAGAAGGAACATTACCAAACTCATTATATAAAGTCACAGTCACCCTGATGCCTAAACCATATAAATACTAAACAAAGAACACATCAAACACATCATCCACCATGATCAAGTAGGTTTCATCCCAGGGATGCAAGGATGGTTCAACATATGAAAATCTATCAATGTCATCTACCATATAAACAAACTGAAGGAAAAAAAATCACATGATCACCTCATTAGATGCAGAAAAAGCCTTTGACAAAATCCAATACACCTTCATGATAAAAGTCTTAGAAAGATCAGGGATACAAGGTCCATACCTTAACATAATAAAGGCTATATACAGCAAGGCAATAACAAAATGGAGAAAAACTCAAAGCAATTCCACTAACATTAGGGACAAGACAAGGTTGCCCACTCTCTCTTTCTCTCTTTAATATAATGCTAGAAGTCTAGCTAGAGCCATAAGACAACTAAAGAAGATCAAAGGGATATAGATTGGAAAGGAAGAAGTTAAAGTATCACTATTCACAGATGATATGATAGCATACATAAGCGATCACAATAACTCCACCAGAGAACTCCTGCAGCTGATAAACACCTTCATCAAAGTGGCTGGATAAAAAATTAATAAAAAAAAATCAGTGGCCTTCCTGTATACAAATGAAAAATGGGCTGAGAAAGAAATTAGGGAAACCACTCCCTTCCCAATAGCCACAAAAAATATAAAGTATCTAGAGGTAACTCTAACCGAGCAAGTGAAAGACTTTATCTATCTATCTATCTATCTATCTATCTATCTATCTATCTATCTATCTATCTATCTATCTATCTATCTATCTATCTGTGTGTGTATAAAACCTTCAAATCTCAGAAGAAAGAAATTAAAGGAGAGATCAGATGATAGATCTCCCATGCTCATGGATTGGTAGGATTTAACATAGTAAAAATGGCCATCTTATGAAAGGCAATCTACAGATTCAGTGCAATCTCCATTAAAATAACAACACATTTTTCACAGACCTTGAAAGAACAATTCTAAACTTCATATGGAAAAACAAAACAAAACAAACCAGAATAGTGAAAACAATCCTATACTATAACAGAACTTCTAGAGGTATTGCCATACCTGGTCTCAAGCTATACTACAGAGCAATAGTAATAAAAACTGCATGGCACTGGCATAAAAGTAGGCTGGTTCATCAGTGGAATTGAATTGAAGACCCACAAATAAACCCACATACCTAAGCACACCTGATTTTTTTTTTTTACAAAGGAGCCAAAACCATACAATGGAAAAAAATATACATCTTCAACAAATGGTGCTGATCTAACTGGATGTCTACATGTAGAAAATGCAAATCCACAGTTATCACCCTACATAAAACTCAAGTCAAAGTGGATCAAAGACCTCAACATAAAACCAGATACTCTAAATCTGCTAAAGGAGAAAGTGGGTAAGAGTCTTGAATTCATTGGTACAGGACACAACTTCCTGAACAGAACACCAACAGCTCAGACTCTAAGATCAACAATTAATAAATGGGACCTCATGAAACTGAAAAGCTTCTGTAAAGCAAAGGACTCTATCAATAGAATGAAATGGCAGTCTACAGATTGTGAAAAAGATCTTCAACAATCCTACATCTGACAAAAGGCTAATCTCCAGAATATATAAAGAACTCAATAAGTTAAACAGCAAAAAACCAAATAATCCAATTAAAAAATGGGATACAGAGCTAAATAGATAATTTTCAACACAGGAATCTCAAATGTTGGAAAAGCACTTAAAGAAATGCTCAAAGTCCATAGTCATCAGGGAAATGCAAATCAAAATGACTCTGAGATTCCATCTTACACCTGTCAGAACAGCTAAGATCAAAAACTCAAGTGACAACACATGCTGGTGAGGATGTGGAGAAAGGAGAACCCTCCTCCATTGCTGGTGGGAATCTAAACTTGTACAACCACTTTGGAAATCAATCTGGTTCTTTCTCAGAAAACTAAAAATAGCCCTACCTCAAGACCTATACTACTCCTGGGCATACACCCAAAAGATCCTCTACTATACAACAAGGACATTTGCTCAACTATGTTCACAGCAAATTTACTCGTAATAGCCAGAATCTGGAAACAACCTAGATGTCCCTCAACTGAAGAATGGATAAAGAAACTGGTACATTTAGACAATGGACTACTACTTAGCTAATAAAAACGAGGAAATCGTGAAATTTTTAGGCAAACAGATAGAACTTGAAAAGATCATCCTGAGTGAGGTAATCCCGACCCAGAAAGATGCACATGGTATATACTCACTTATAAGCAGGTTTTTGCACAGACCCTAAGAAGATAAGCCCTATGGGCATCTTAGGGTTCATGTGGGCTCACCAGTTAAGGGAGTGGGGAATATCTCTGACACGGACTATGCTGTCTGCTTTCTGATCACTTCTCTTTGAGAAGGCCACAGGAGAAAAAAAAAAGAACTCAGTCCTCCTGTGAATAGGTGAGCTAGGGTGCCTGAGTAGGGGGACTCCCCTATTCTAAGGAATAAGGGAGAGGAGATGTGGGAGGGAGGATGGGACTAGGAAGAGAGGAGGGATGGACATATGGCTGAGATGTAAATTGAATTAATTAAGTAAAAAAACCAAACAAAACAAAGTTTCTTGCTTTGGGAATTCTGTAAGCAGCTAGCTCTGTTTCTCTAGCTTTGTTCATTTTTCAGTGTTAGAAGCAGGGAAAGGTGAGGGCAAAACCATGAAAAGATCCTAACATCACTGCCAAGAACTGCTCATGGAAACCACACTGAGATTCCAGTCATACTTCGTAGGAAAGTGGAATGGTTAACCTTTATAGTCAAGTTAAGTAGACTTAGCATAACACAGCTCTGCACGTTTATGAGGGCGTTTCAGGAGGTTCACTGAGGTGGGAAGAGCCGCTCTGAACATGGGCTGAATAACGGGAACGAAGGAGTGAACGCTTCTTGGTAACTGCTTCCTGGAAAGAGAATGTCTATCTATCTGTCTCATGCTCCCATGGCCATTAGACTGAATCTTCCTCAAACCATAAGCCCCAAGAAACCCTGGTTCCTGTAAGTTGCCTTTGTCACATATTTGGTCACATCAACAGAAAAGTAACTAACAGAGATTGTTTTAACAGGAACGACAGACAAGCAGCAGAATGGAAGGTGCTCATAAGGTGCCAGCCCACAAACAACTAACTATAAAGCACAGAGTAACTTAAACAGCAAACGAGCCAAAGTGTTAACACAGATATCTTCCTGGTAGGTCGAAATGACATTGATGTCAGGAGAGGTACACTGTGGCCTCTTCCATACAGTTAGGTCAGCCGAACAGAGGCTTCTGGTTCTTGGTGAGGGCACAAGTGGAGGGTGTAAGGAGAAGAGGTGCAGGAAGCAACTGTAACAGTGAACCGCGGCTTGTGAAACATGCCTGTCTGAGAAGGGCCATGGTGTCTGGGGCCACAAGCCAGGCTTGGGAAGATGCAGGGGATTCATCTTTCCTTCTTATCCTTCTTTTGGACTCACCACACCTGCTGCTGTTCGTTCTGTGTGTAGGCAATTCAACTGGCTTGCCCTCAGGGTCCTTTAGGATAGTAACAACTTCCTCTGTCACCACCTGGTCTCATGTCATAACTTGCACCAGGTGCTCACAAGGTACTTGGGATAGAACCCACCTGCCCATCCTGTCTGTTCTGTCACATCCCCAGCTTCTCTCTCTCTCTCTGTCTCCCTGGGTGCACCCCTCTGTCTTTCTTGCTTCTTTCTCTTTCCCCTTCCCTCTCCTACAATAAATCTTATACCATACATGTTGTGTGTTGCCATATCTTTATACACTACAACAGCTTTATCTTCTGGCACTGTCAGGACACTGCGCATTTTCTCCTCTTGGTAGAGCAAGAAACTTGGAGGTCTGGAATTCAATTGCACTAGTTTCTTTTATGTTGCTATGATAAAATACCCAGACAAAAAGCAACTCGGGGGATGGAGGATCATAGAGCCCATCATGACAGTGGAGGGCAAAGTAGGAGCAGGAAGCCAGCTGAGGAGGAGGAGCAGGAAGTGGAATGAGGTTATAAAATCCAAAGCCCCAGCCCGGTGACACACTTCCTAGGCAAGTTTCTACTTCCTACAGGTTGCACAACCTTTCCAAACAGTGCCAACTGGGGATGACCAAGCATTCAAATACAAGAGCCTGTGAGGGACATTTTTCATTTAGATCACCATATCAATGCTAATTCTGTCAGGGAGTAGTACAGGCTCTTCTCATATTCTGATACAGGGGAGAAATGCTTTACTTTTCGCTCAGGTTATTTTTCTGGTGGGTGGAGTTGATTAAATGCCTTTTATTAATCAGCCAATTTTGTACAGAAAACAAACAAACAAACAAACAAACAAACTGCTAGCTACTTGAGTTGCTAACAGTTGCTCCCATGTTCATACTCGTGCACCCCAACCATCATTTTTTTCCTCTGCAATATTAACTGAACAATCTTCTTTGTCTAAGACAGTCACCACAAGTAATGGCCTATCAATTGCTCTGCCTGAGTCCACTGGTCATCAGAAAACAACTGCAGCTGGGGTGGTCTCCTATACACAGTGAGCCAGATGCTCAATGTGGCCAAATAAGAAAAGTGAACAGACGTTAGCTTTGTTGTTAAATATGGACACTAGTGGGTGATGTAATTTTGGTGTTGGATGTCTAGAGCAGATGTGAGAATGTCCTGAATTGTTCACCTGAGGAACTGTTCATACAATCATCCCAGGTCAATGTTAGAAAGGTTATTGATGGTTATCAGATATGAAATAACTAAAGGCCAAGACAATCCATGAGACTTCAAGGTTGACCTGTATTTCCCAGCTCTCACTTGCTGGTATGAATTACTTTTCAGACTAATAACCTATGCTTTCATGTTACCAAGCACATATGCATATTAATTTTTGCTTTCGGTGTTCATCTATACATATTTTTGTTTGAGTATATGGTGCTGGGGGTTGCAGAACAGATACTCTGTAACCAAGCTACAGCCTCTGGCCTTCTAACAAATGTTTAAGAAAGCAAGCTCCATTTGTTTGTTCAAAAGAACTTGGAAACTTTTGTTTTTAGTTAATATTTGGCTCATTTGATTAATTGCTAAATATCTCAAACATAAATATGGGTTGATGTAGCAAAATACTACTTTTTATGATTTTTTTTGGTAACAACTTTACCAAGATATAACCCAAAGATAACATAAGTCAATGGCTTTTAATACATTTGCAGTTGTGTAAGTACCACCACTATTAGTCTTAGAGCATTTTAATTATCCCCTAAGAAGCTTCACAAGTGTCTTTCAGTGTCACTGTATCATCTCTCCCATCATCTCCCATCCTTTTGCCCCAGGATACCCTAATCTACTCTGTTTCTACATATTTGTCTACCACTGATGTTTCAAACAAATGGGACAAAACTGTAGATGGTCTTTGGTGATTGGCTTTTTACTTAGCAAAATACTTTTAATGTTTTCATTCTGTTGCAGGTTATAGTGATTAACCATAACATTCTCAGAGGACGTGGGGCATAGAGAGCAAGGGTTTCGTACTGGTTTCCTGGTTTATATTAGATCCAGTGAGTTCCCTGTGGTGATAAAACCAGAGTCCTGGTCAGGTTAATTCTCTTGAGTGAATTATGTAGTATGACAGGTCATTGGAGAACACCTGGTACTTCCTGTCACCTTAGCAGACACACAGTGAGTATGTGACATGATAGGAGATAGATTAATCTTGGTGATGATCTAAAGTGAAGCTGCTGCTTACGAAGAAAGGGTGCCTGGGCACAAGATACCTTTCAACCCTGACTGGTCTTAACCTCAGAGTAGACCACTTGCCTGTTTGGACCAGTCCTGATATTTACATTGTCTGTCATGGGGGACTGTCTGTGAACAGGTCAGAGAGGAGGTGTACCCAGAGGTGACATATGCAGAACAGGCTGAGTTGGACTCTAAGTTACTCCACAGTGTGGGGATCAATGGCTTTCAGGCTGTGCTCTGTCCTGGGAGACTCCATTTTAGAAGCACGTATGACTGCACTCTGAGAGCAAGTGCAGAGGCAGGGTGAGTAGGCATTGCATTTGTGCCTAGACACTGTCACCCATGCAGCATGGCCCATGAGACATATAAACTGATGCACATTCATCCCTAAAAGTAATAAGTAGCACCTATAAACTCGTTAAGGTTGATTGGACATATATGGGCACACAGGCTTATTAAAGCCATATCAGAGAAACGTGGCCCAAGGGCTTTGGCTCGGCTTGGTCCTCACTGCTTGGCGTGGCCCACTTGCACCAGAGTCTGTCTGTCTAGATCTGATCTTATGCCTCAGCTCCAAGGTGCTGCACCTTGCCTAAGCAGTCCTGTCTCTGCTGTTGGAACCCAGCAGCTCCCTAAACAGGTTCTTTAAGAGGTTATGTAACTACCTGCAGGGACTCTGTTGGCATCTGTGTCAGGTACATGCCTCTCCCTCCACTAAGGCCTCTACAAACTCTGTGGCCTCTTTAATTCCTTGTAGGTATTCTGTACCCTACATACATCCACGAGAATGACTGTAGTCACTCTGTGATATGTGATCTAAGAACTGAGACTGGAGTGAAAGAATGTGAGCTTGCCTCAGTACATTCTGACACTGTGGAAAGACACAGGGACTTAGCACACTACACTGTCCATCTGAGGAACCACATCTTCAGGTTTCCCAGGTAACCACTAAAGAGGACCAGCTACTAACTCCAGGAAAATAAATCAGATGGACTCTGACTCATAATGCAGGGCTAACAGCTCAGAAGAGCAAGATCTCTGAGTGGGAGAGACACAGGGTGAGGCTGCATTTTAACACTCCCAGAGAAGCCAAATTATTGCTGTACTTAGTCAATTTTTCCAGTTTGATATTGAACTTGCACAGTTCATCCTGCGGCTCAGACTCTTTTAATTTAAGCCCATTTCCTGTGCAACATGCAGCCTGTGCCATTTTCTTCTTCTTCCTTTTTTTTTTAAGTTTTATTTCATGTGTATTGGTGTTTTGCCTGCATGTATGTCTGTATAAGGGTGTCAGATCCCCTAGTACTGGAGTTATAGATAGCTGTGATCTGCCATGCGGGTGCTAGGAATTGAACCTAGGTCCTCTGGAAGCTCGGCCAGTGCTCGTAACCACTGAGCCACCACTCCAGTGCCCTGACCCTGCCATTTCTTTATATACTTAAAAGCCCTGCGAATGGCTTAGCCTTTTCCTAACAATCTAATCCTGATTCCTTTTACATTTAATTCTTGGTATTAGGAACTAAGCTTTGCACTGTGTTAATCTTTAACCCTTGACTAAATACATCAATTAATTAAATCACTCATCTATCCATCTGTTCATTTGCTCAACAAACTGTGAAACTACTACACTTAAATTACTGAGCAAAACCTTGAGTTAGCACTCTCTTTAGAGGCCCTTTCCATTGCTGTGTGTGTGACGTCCTCACCTGCCGCAAAACTGCCCGAAAAGCTCCCACTTCACAGACTCTTTCCTGGGGGCAGCAACTATCTATCTCATGCCACTCTCTGGGGTCACTGAGTATCCTGTCATTTTACTGCCTGGCTGGTCCAGCCCATGGTGATTGGACCCACAGACACTTCAGTTTAAGGCTCACCCTCTCCTCTTTTGGGAATAGAGTATAAGAAGCATTGGCAGGCAGGCCAGAGATTAACCCAGGAAAAGGAGAAAGGAATATGCTGAAAGGCTCTCTGGGCTTCTCTCCAGCTCCTTGGTAGGAAGAGTAGCACAGAGGTTTTGAATTATTTCTTTAATTTGGGGCCAGGCTTTGCTAGCATATTTATATACACACTTGTTTCTTCCTTGGCGGTACTTAGGGTCTTGCACATGCAAGCATCATGCCACTGAATTACATCTCTAGCCCGCTAGCTCCCCCCTTTTTTTCTGTCACAAGACAGCACACTAATATGTTCACCCTTTCCTTGAACTTACTCTGCAGTCCAGGCTTGAACTTATGATTCTCCTGCCTCAGCCTCAAGAGTGCTGGCTTTGACAGGCTCAGCTATTACAGTTTAACATGCAAGAATTTTTGGCTGGCCGTCTTTTTCTATCTGGTGTAGCCTCGGAGTCTTAGTAGCCACCATAACCTCTCAATCAGAAACATTTGAGGGTAAAATCACTAATAAAGGAAATCGATTGTTATGATGAATTTCAGTCAGAAATTTAATTAAAAGGACACATGCAGTCTACAGTGTTTGGCTCGCAGCATTAAAATAAACTAAGTCAAAATAGAAAACTAAGATGTAAAATACATAAAATGCAGACTTCTGGCTTCACTTGAAATAGACTAAATGTCTCAGGACACAGCCCAAGTCCTCACAGCGCAGCAGGCCAGCTCCCCAAGAAGCACTGTCCTGTCCAGCTTTCCACAGGCCAAACCACTTCCCCGTCACTCCAGCTCCGGTGGAACAGGTGGCTGTAGCTTAACTTCGCTCAAGGCCAAGCTGCTTTAAAAGTAAAGAAATAGCATACACATCTTAATCTTTATCAGAATCAGAAGGGTTGAAGTAGTTTAAGAAAAGTGGAGAAGAGATAGTTTATCACATAGCATGTAAAACGGTATGTCTTTGTTGAAAATCTTAAACTAAACAGACGTGAAAAAAGACATGTTAGTATCTCAGAAACACACATATTTTAGACCCTGACACCAACAAGATCACTGTGTGTTGAGAAGACATGGGCTATCAAGCAGGAGGGTCAGGTAACTTAGAGCAGCAGGGTGAGGAGAGAGAAGACAAGGTCACCAGAGACAGTGCAGTGTCCTCTGGTTTAGTTTGAGAGCCAGTTTATGGCTTTGGACTTCACATTTGCACCCACAATTGTTTCCTTACCTGAACACTTTAGAAAGATGGGTGCTTTTTAAAATTCTTTTTTATTAATTATAATGTATTCACTTTGTACCCAGCTGTAGTCCCCTCCCTCATTCACTCCCAATCCCACCCTCCTTCCTTGTCCACTGATGGGGGAGGTCCTCCTCCTCTTCCATCTCACCCTAGCCTATCAGGTCTCATCAGGACTGGCTGATGGACTTCCTCTGTGGCCTGGTAAGGGTGTTGCCCCCTTAGGGGGAGGTGATCAAAGAGCCAGCCACTGAGTTCATGTCAGAGACAGCCTCTGTTTCCCTTAGTAGGAAACTCTCTTGGAGACTGAGCTGCCACGGGCCACATCTGTGCAGGCGTTCTATATTATCTCCATGCACATTCCTTGGTTGGAGTATCAGTCTCAGAAAAGACCCCTGGGCTCAGATTTTTTTGTTCTGTTGCTCTTCCTATGGAGCTCCTGTCCCCTCCAGGTCTTTCTATCTCCCCCTCCTTTCATAAGATTCCCTGCACTCTGCCCAAAGTTTGGCTATGAGTCTTAGCATCTGCTTTAATACCCTGTTGGGTAGAGTCTTTCAGAGGCCCTCTGTGGTAGGGTCCTGTCCTGTTTCCTGAAGATAGGTGCTTTTTAAAATCAGAAATTCTATACAGAATAAGACTGAAAGGCATAGCCTTAAAAATATGGGCCATTGTGGCCTGGAGAGATGACTCAGTGATGAAGAGCAGGTACTGCTCTTACAGAGAACGTAAGTTCATTTCCCAGCATCTATGCTGGGGGATCACAACTGCCTGTAAGTCTAGATCCAGGCGTCCTCAGTACCCTCACTCACATGGACCTGCCCTTATGTGCACACGCACACATACATACACACACAGACATACACACAATTTTTTAATGTGGGTTGTTCATTTTCCAATCATACACTACATGAAGGGAAAGGACTGGTGACAGGTTTTCAAGACAACATTCATGTTGCTATTGGCAGTACTGGCCCTCTTGCGAATGCATTCTGCAGCAAGGTAGAGATGCAAGAGAGCATAGCATCTTTGTGATGCATAGGAACAGTATAGAGAAGGTCATCACAGCTCGGGGTGGGGGGTGTATGTTACTCCAACCTGAAGTCAGAGACCAGAGCCCCTATTAACCCTCCTGCAGGACATAGTACAGAACTCTCTGGCCCTGGATGTCAACAGTCCAAATGCTGGGAAACCCTGGTTTCATAATTTGGTACATAATTTTCAATTTCCTTGAAAAGATGATTTATCCAAATGATCCAGAATTATTTCATTTTTAGTTTAAAAATGTTAGATAGCTTTCAAAGTAACAGGTTTCTTTGTAGTATTTTCATATATACTTAGCTTCACTGGGTGTTGAGAGGCGCTCTCATTTAGCCTGTGGAGCAGCAAATGTGTTTTGTATTTTAAAACACCAGTGGTATTGTTTTCTAGAGGGCTATTATCTGTTAGTGGCTTACGGGCGGCACCGCCACATTTAAAAGGCAAAGCTTGCGTGAACGTCCTCACAGTTCCACTCGGCACTTAAAGACAACACTTGAGGAGATGTGGCTTTAGTTTTTTAAGAGTTCCCTGGGAAAAACCTTTCACATGAGAGTTTAGCAAATGCGTAGTTAGAAAGGAAGAAATAAAATGAGAAGAAAAGTTGCGGAGAGGAAGAGGGAAAGGAAAGAGGAAGAAGAAAAGTTAGAAATGTGAGGAAGAGGGATGCCAGCTGTGGGCTCACATTCAAGCTCATGGCAGGGCGGGTTCGTGTCAGGAATCTGTGGGTCTTCTGTGGGTTGGTTTCCAGTCCAGCCTGCTCTGCATGAGGGTGCTCAACATGATTCTGGCACCTAACAGTATCTGTCAGGTAACTTTGGGGTAGGGTGGCACAGACTTTAGAGGATCTTTATCCCCAACTTGAGAGCTCTAACTTTAAAAGAAGCCCAAGAAATTCTAATTAGAGATTCTGCTTCTCAAGGGATTTGGTGTACCTTTTATATCCAATCCTCTTGATGTGGGTCACTTCAAAATGACCATATAACCTCAGTTCTAATGTGACAAGGAGTCAATAGAACGAGACAATTCATGGGATCCTGTCATGGGGATGGAAAGCCAGAAGGTTCAGTTTTACCTGGGACTGCTGCTTCAGTTGAGCCTGTCTCCCTGAAGGATTGAAAGCAAAAGCAAAATCCCACAGACAAATGGCCCTGCTCAAAACCAGGAAATTAGTATTCCTTTGCACTGATGCCTGGCTTTGCTGTATTCTGTTCAGCACCTTTTGAACACACAGTTCCTATACGGGTGGTGCAGAGATGGTCAGACCAAGAGCCTGTCCTGAGATGCTGAGGTGGACTTCTGGGAAGAATTCTGTTTGAAGGGATGGAAATGAGAGGAGAAGCTGCCTTCTGAGTGGCAAAAGGGAAGCTGGTAGGACCCTGGCATTAATCTGAATTTCTGATGAAAATGACCAGCCCAAACATAGAGGAAAAGACGAAATGTCAGTTTTAACCATCCCTAAATGACAGGCACAGAGGGGAAGTTACAGATCCTGGCTGTTATTTCTCTACTTGATTCCTACTTTCTTTTTCACTTCCTGAATAGGTGAGGCCAGGAGTTGACTTGGCCAAAATGAGAATTTGCACAGAATGCATTGAGACTGTGTCATGTGAGTAAATAAATGAGGCTCGTGCCTGCAAATGATCAGTTAGTACCTTTTTATTTGTCCCAAAAGTTTAAGAAGTAAAACTTATTTTCACATAAGGTGGCCTTGTGCATGACTGTAAGACTGAGGCAGAAGGATAGTGAAACTGAGGCTAGCTTGAGCGGTGCATAATAAGACCTACTCAAAAAGGTTTCCTGTGCCATCGAGAAACTGGATTGCTACGATAGCAAGTCCAGCTCTGTTCAGTGTGGCTCTTATACAGCAGCACCCTAGTTGGTGTAATTTTGCTGGAAAAGGGATTCAGTGAGCGAAGCCTGACTCCTTGGCTTGTGTTCTCATTGCTTCAGGATTTGATAATTTTTCTTTTTCTTTTTGGCTAAAATACAAACTCCGAAGCAACACAAAGGAAATGACACATGGTTCTAGAGTCTCCTGTCTGCATGTTTTATAAGCAAGTGTTCCGCAGGGCTGGCCATCTGGCCACTCTACAGCCTTCCTCTCATCACCAACTACTTTGAGTGCCTTAGAGCAGGATGATGAGAACACCCTACACATTAGGAAACTCCAATTAAAGACTAAAAACTAACTCTTAAAAAAAGAAAAAAAGAAAGCAACAGGGCTTGTGATATGTCCCAGCAGGTAGAAGTGCTGGCCGCCAAGCCTGGCAACCTGAGTGCAATTCCAGGAACCATGTGGCGGAAGGAGAACCAAGTTTGACAAGTTGTCCTTTGACCTCCACATGCATCGCCCCCAGCAAATAAATTTAAGAAACAAATAACAAAAGTAAACTCTTTGCTCCTGCTTCCCTCCTTGCATAAAAACACTGAACAAAGTTGAGACTTTGAAAAGAAAATGTTAAGTTAGTGCACCTCACTGAAGATTTCATAGTCCTATAATGGCAGCAACAAATGCAATTATGATTTGCATACAAACAGACAAAAATCCAGCTAAAATAAATTCTGCCCCATTGGACACCTGTGTACAGTCTTAACTTGTCTTAATGAAACACTACTTATCTTCCAACTCAGAAAAAAATCAATAGTGGATCAATATGGATAAACGTGCTGGCCCTGACCTTTTGTCCTAAGACATAGGTAGCAGCTGGGTTTACCGCCACTGGGATTACTCAGAGACTTGTAACAATAAATAATGGTTCATTTAAGAATATTTGCCTGCTTTGAGTTAGTGAGTCTGGCAGGTGGCTGTGGCCTTTCCATGGCATATGGCTTTGAGAAATTACATCAACATATGCATACGATGCATCTTTTCCACCAGTTCATGCATAAAATTAACTAGTAAAGAATCAAATCCCCTGTTTCATATTTTATAAGCAAATATCCCCTAGTTCTGATTGAACAGAATACAGTGGAAAGATGAAAGAAGAATGAACCCAAAATGTTCCATAGGGACTTTTAAAGAACTATGAATTACTTAGATATCGAGACAGAGAGCAGAGACTTTTTGAGATTCAGCGACACAGTGATAGGCCTGTCCTGTCACGATCAGTGAGGCAATGACAATTCATCATTTCCAAGGTCAAGTGCTTGGATAGGGGGTGAAAGAGAGAGTATATCTTCCTCCCCATTAGGGAGCAGTATGTGCCTCCCTGGTGTGCTCCTTGTACTGAATGGGATATCCTGGTGTCCTTCAAGATGACTCAAATCTAGCTGAAAATACAGGACGCTGCATGTGCCCCTCCCAGATACCCTTAGTGCTTTGTCCTGAAAATTGTAGCATGGCCAAGCTTCCATGGGGGTTGCACTCAGCCTGGAAATTTTGTTTTCATAGCTGGCTATTTTAATAATAGAGTCACATTCTTTAGTGGCGCAGCCACAGGGACTAGTTGGGAAGATGAGGCTCAGAAGGAAAAGAAGGCGCAAAACAGAGGAGGGTGAATATGAATGAAACTGTCAGACAACAAGAACAAGAAATACTAAAACATAAAACTACAACAGAGCAAATGTTAACTCTAATAAAAACTGTGATTAAATATACTGTTATGTCTTAAGATTAACTTTACAGAGGAGCTTGCCTGTGCAAATTGCAGGGCATTATAGTCTTATAAATTACAGAAATCTATGAATTTGGTTTTCTGCATGGATCTGGCATATCATATCTAGAATAAACAGTTTCCTGGCATATATATGATAGCATTTAAACTCTCCGGGAATTGCTAAGTCCTCTGTGAGGTACCTGTTTGCCTCTTTGATCTTTTGGTAATAGAAGAAATGTCTTATTGATAAGAAATCAAGTGCTATTATTAAAATGAATAGATATTGAATTTCTTTTAATATTGGATATCAAAAATATCTCACTTGCTTTTATATAATGACTTCATTCTTCCTGATTGTAGATCCATTAAATTTTTAAGGAACAATGTCTAGGCAAAGTGTGTCTATTTCTGTTTGACTTTGACATTCTATCAGTATTTATAATACAGTATTTATAATTTATAATACAGTTATAAATAGCTTCTCTACATGAATCAGTAAATACATCAAAATGAACATTTGTAAATTATAACATTAACATTGCACTGTCGGTGAGAAATCCTTAGACCATTTAACTGGCTAATTAGAATAGACTTTCAGTAGGAAGAGTCACGAAAAGAGACAAGTGCATTTTTGTTCTGAATTGAGATCTGCTCCCATGCTGTCCCACCAAGAGAATCCTTTGACATATTTTCTTTAGCAGAGAAGCCAATAACATTCACTTTGGACAGCATTCATCTCTACCCATACAAGCCACACATGACCTTGAAAACCAGATCTCTCTAGCTATCATATAGAAAGAAAGCAAGTATTTGCTAATTTCCGTGTTCAACAGAACTCTTTCAGCAACCTCTCTTACTACTGTTTTTAATTTGGAATCTCAGTGCTCAAATGGAAAGACTCAAAGAAGCAGATGCAATAAAACTTTAGAAAAGGAAGCAAACAAAAGCCAAAGAGTCCCTACCTTTTTTTTGTGAGTGCGATGGCAACTGCACTTGAGGAAAAGGCTTTTCTTCAGGGAGATATGCAGGCTGGCTGTACTGACTGAGGGCCATGTCCAAGTCAGAGTCCTTGCTTTTAAACAGGTTTCCAGGGTAACTACAGGTATAAGGCTGATTCATTGCCCAGGCCTGTTCCATATATATGCTGTTACCGGGCACTGCCTGGACATCACGACCACTGTAAGCCGGACCGTCTTCCAGATATGTGAGATAGTCAGTGACCTGCATGTAGCAATTGCTGCTGGCAGCTGGGCACACTTCATGTACCTCTGGCATACAGTAGTTCATTTTGTTATCCGGGTTCAGTTTCTACTTTACATATACACACGCTCTACTCATGCATTTGCCAGCCCCTACACGCTAGAGCAGGGCATATACGCTAGAGCATACATCCATACGCATGAAACAAAGAGAGAAGATGAATAAACACCAGCAGCCCAGCAACGCAGTCTGCCTCACTTCAGAGCAGCACTTGATGTGCTGAAACCCAGCTTCGACGCTGCACCTTCGAGCTGTCCTGTTGTTCCAATGCAGTGAAGAGCAGTCTTAGGACTGCAAAGTTCTTAAGCTGTGTATGCAGCTAATTCCTGGGGAAGATGGCAGGCAGGTAGGCATGGCCTCTATTTGGCTAGGACAGTGCAGCAAAACAGTGTCCATTATGCTGAGGTCAGGAAGTTCATTTTATACACAGGTTTTAACCCCTTTCAATATGATTAGAGAATGATTACTCATTAATGCCTTTATGGTTGACAACTTAAGCATGAAACATTACAAAGACATCCCATAAAATATCCTTCAGTTCAGACAATCCTAAAATCAATAATCTAGTTTATTAGTGTGAACCAGAGAAAAGCCACTAGGAATGAGCCTGGCAAGTGGCTCTGAGACAGTAATCTCGCTGTGCAAATGTCAGCAGCTGATTTTATCAGTCCAGACCCCCGCTTGGCTTCCTATAGACAGATCGGCCATCTTCCAGTCACACCTGGATCCCACTGGTGAACTGAGTTCTGATCTGTTCCTTGCAGTTTCTGTATGGTCAACACTGACTAATCTAAGACCTCAAGCTTAACTAAGCTTTTTTTTCCTCCTCTGTCTGTGAGAACACTGAGTGCATTCTTGTGCTCTGTGTGAGGCACACACCTCTATTCAGCAGAAGCTAGCCTATTCTCCATGTGCCCAGCCACACACTGAGCAGAAGTTCCTGGGAAATCTGGGACATGTGTTGCTTCCAAATCTGCCTTTGAAATTATTTTCCAGCTTTAATGTCATTTAAGTAGTATTTATGTATTTGACATTTAAAAACAGTGATCCAAGAGAGAAAATGCATTTTCTGTAACACTGTAATGTCTTTAAATAAAGAAGTTAAATGCTGGATTGGAGCATAAGTGCTTGCTAAGAATATTAGGAACAGTTTTCTTGTGTCTATATGTGGCGTGTACATGTGCTCTAGATCATGACATCAAGCTATGGGTTTCCTTCCTTTCTTTCAGAGACTCTCAAGCAGGAGCCACAGGTAACAATGTTTATGTTTGAGTCTAGAGTATGACCCTTCTGGCATTTCTCCCCTGAGGATACTCAGTTCATCTTGATAAGGCCGTTACTCTGTACATGTTGTTCCAGTCATAAACTATTTCATGGAAGTAAGTGACAGGGTCACATGTGGTAGGAAGGAGAGTATGATATGGCCATTCAACAAACAGCCCATGAGTTACAAACAAAGTGTGGAAGTGGCAAGTACACACAGGGCTGAGCCTGGGTCATGATCCCTGGCACCAGGAAAGCTCGACACAGGTGCATCAAATGTCCCAAGCCAGATGGGCAACGGCGGCACAGCTTTTGATGATGACATTTTCATCAATGCAGTAAAGGCCCTAGCTGATAAGCAAAAGATGATTTAAAGTGAGAGAAGAAACCTAGGCTGACCCGGAAAGATGGGCTGTAAAAGACCTTTTGGAAAGCCACAAGCTTTCCATAAAACACCCAGTAAGAGAAATGCTCTCCAATCCGTATACCTGAACCCTGGAAGAACGAACTGGCACAGTTCTAAACTGCAAAGAGTTACAGTTTTCATGAGGAGCCAGGAACACAGCTAGCACTTGAACAGTGTTTGTACACTGATCACTCTAAAACAAAGAGATTTATTTGCAAGTGTTTTTATGAACACATGCACATGCCATTACAGTTAGCATGTTTCTGCCTAATGTCAAAACATTTTATCAGAAGCAATGACTATTTTCAGCAAACTCCAGGAAAGAGGATCTAAGCCATATGTTTGCTGTCTGATCCCATTTGTTTATCTCGAATTTCCCAAATGAAATCTTAAATCAACCTTTCAGTACGGCCACTTTCTTTCCTGGCAGCCTCATCTGTTATGGCCTCTTCTACTTGGGGTGTGCATCAGATCTGATTTTGTGGTTGTATCCAGCACATCATCTGCCTCCCTCTTTGTTTTACAGACAGCAAAGATCCAGGCCACTCCTTATTTTCCACCATCAACAATCTCAATGAAAACCAAAGTTTCAGCTTTTCTTCCAAGGGAACACTTACAAACCACACCCAGAAGCCTCGTAGTGTCAATGAAAGATCCACATGGTCCTCTCTGAAGTGAGATGGATGCACTGAGGAAGAGGAAACCGCTCCAGCAGCCCCTCCTCCCTTTTCTTTCTAAACAGTCTGGTTTCATGCAGGAAGCTACGTGCATTTTGATTGCATTTTAAAATGGCTGAGTTCTCTTTGTGACCTTTGATTGGGAAGAGACTCATCTCCTTATCCATCTTTGTTTTGTTTTTGCTTTTGTTATTGTTTTATTTTTTCGAGGCAGGGTTTCTCTGTGTATTTTGGCTTTCCTGGATTCACTTTGTAGACCAGGCTGGCCTCGAACTCACAGAGATCCGCCTGCCTCTGCCTCCCTGAGTGCTGGGATTATAGGCATGTGCCACCATGCCTGGCTCCTTATCCATCTTTCAAAATCATTTTTTATTGTTATTTTAAGTTAGTAAATGAAGTAACAGGTTTTGTTGTGGTACCGTCTTTCCACAGGTTACACCGTGCTCTTATTACACCCAGTGTCCATCCCCATCTCCTCTCCCCCATCCTTCCTGGTTCTCCTGCTTCTGCTTTCAGCCCACAAGTATATTCCTCTCTGACCCTCAGTTGAGACCTTTTCATGCCCGCTTTCTACTTTCATATGACTGCATACATTATTTTTAATTGTGTTCGTGTGTGTGTGTGTGTGTGTGTGCTGGTCTTTGCCTGTGGAGGTCAGAACAATCAGATTCCCCTGGAGCTGGAGTTTCAGATCAGATCGGTGCTGTGAGGCATCAGAAGTGGGTGCTGGGAATTAAACTGCAAAGTGGGTGCTGGGAATTAAATTCTGCAAAAGCAACATGCACTCTTAACTACTGGGCCACCTCTCTAGCCCCTTAGTGCAACTTGTATATTTTATAAGGATCAGAACTAGGCTCTTGTGAATGTTGTTCTTCTCACAACAGGCAGGGGCACTTACAAAGGTGCTGCTGACTCTAATTGGTGGTAGCAGAACTAGTTAAATCACATTGAACAGGAAGCAACGGCACCAGTTACTTATGACAGAATGGGTTTACCTGTCTATGAAGTGACATAGCAGTCTGCCCAAGCCATGTGTTACGATTCCTGGTGATGCTTTACTGGAGATTTTTAAACTAGTGATGAGAAGCAGTCACGTGAGAAACAGAAGTCCCTGACCCACAGTGCATCACAGTGCATCCAGTAAACTGGGGAGAGCTTTCCCAGCAATCACTAGAAGCATGATTTATTATGTGAGTGCACCTTTTTCTATGGATGGAAAGAAACAGACAGAGAGGGCAAGACAAATTCCTTATCTTAGGAGATCTCAGCAGACAGACAACACCTTCGAGGTCTCTCAAGGAGGGCAACTGCTTTTTCCTCTTTTGCCATCTCTTTTCCTTTATTTTAAACTGTCTTAGTTCTCAAATATACTTGCACATGGAACTTGATTGAGAATTATCTTTGTTTTGTATTTGAGACAGGGTTTCTCTGTGTAGCCTTGGCTGGCCTGGACTCACTTTGTAGACCAGGCTGGCCTCAGACTCACAGAGCTCCACCTGCCTCTGGCTCTGCCTCCCACAGTGCTGGTATTACAGGTGTGTGCCACTGTACCTAGCTCTGAGAAGTGTTTAAACTTGGATACCCATGTGTCTCTGCAGAAAATCTGATTCTGTTAACATTGGTAAAACCTCAGCATCAAAACTTTTGAAACAGGGTTTCACTTCAAATCTTTGGCTGGTCTCTAGCTCATAATCTTTCTGCCTTGTCTTGTGAGGGTTGGGATTACAGTGTGTGGGCCTCAAGGTCCCTAAAGTGCTCTAGGCTACTCACATTGGAGCAAAGTTGGAGGCCCAACAGTTTTAGCCACTCTCTATGTAGCCATGTACTAGGCATCCTGACATCATACTCCCTCTCTGCTTTCATGGTGATCTTCTGTTAGTTCTTAAAACTTTGCCTGTACCCCAAAGCTGTCATTGCATCCTTTGAGTTCCCAGGCATGGTGATGAGACACTCAGGGGGACACACCAGGAAAGAACAAAGTTAAACAAAGTGTGTGGATTTGATGTGTGGATATAAGGAACACCTGCCCCATGGACCATAGACAGAGTGGGAATCTATAAGCTGGCCTTGGGCAGAAGAGGACATTTGTGAGTCATGGGCAGAGGAGGCTACCCAGGAGTTAACCATGGGCAGAAAGGCCACCTGTGATTTGGCCAAGGATGGAAGAGGCCACCGATAAGCTGGCTTTTTAAACAGTATGAGCCGAGTGCACAAAAGGCCTCGCTAATGCTCCAATGGCACGTTCTGAAAAATGGATGTACCAACCAATGCGGCTCATTTGGCAGGGGCTCCTGCCTTGTGTGCTAAGGACAGCTCTCACTTCCTGCTATAGTGGCAGACACTCCAAATCCTATTCGTGCACATGGTTCCTGGGGGGGAAAGAATACTTGCCAGTCTTCCCTGTGTCGAGATGTTTCTCAAATTCTGCCCAATGGTTGTGATAGAGGAAGTGATGCAAATAATTTCTAGGAAACCAAATCACAGCACGAAGACAATAGGCGCATGGCACTTACTGCTTTGTCTTAGAGAACCTCTTTCAACAATGTGTGAGTGATGACTGAAGTCTTAGCTACCACATTGGTCACTGAGGATGGTGGGTAAATGACAGGAAAGCGTCTAGGTTGTTGAAGTCCAGAACATTGCCACATTGTAATGTACTGACAACGTCTAAACTTTTTTTCTCATGAGAGAAATAAACTTCTTGCTGTCATGGTTTCTTTGTTCACTATAGAGGGATACATATTTTTGCCTTATTTTGGAGATTAGGAGATTAGGGAATTTACTTAAGTAAGCTACTTAGAACAATATGGATTTAATCAGAAGCAGAGGGCTGCGCACAACAGTATTGCTTGCCACTGTGTGACTCCACCCTCCCAGGTCCTGTGGCCTCCAGAGTGGTTTCAGGACTAGTCTTACTTCTTGAGTATGGGAAGATCAGAATGATAGCTGAGATCTGCTGCAGGGCAGAATCTATAGTAGTTTACTTCCTGAGCATACTTGCTTGGTCTGTGAGGTCTTGAATCTTCTAGTTTACGGCTTTTGAAATTTAGGACTCCAAGGTTGTAGAGCCAAATTATAGCCTGTGCCTTGTACTTCCACCACCTGGGAGGCTGAGGAAGGATGCGTGCTTGAGCCCATGAGATCAAGACCATGCTGGGAAACATACAGTGACCCTGTCAGAAAGAGGAGAAAGAGGAGGAAGAGGAAGAGCAGCAGAAAGGCGAAAGGCAGGAGACAGAGGAAGGAAGGGATTCCAGAGAGAGACCTTATTGCAAAACTAAAGAGTCCCTGAAAATATTTATCCTGAGTTAGGAAGTAGCTCAGTGCAGTGGTTTAACATGTGGGAGACCTGAATTTGATGCCTGGTAACATGCACACATGGTGGTGAGGTGGAGCTTTACTTTAGTCCATATAGAGTGAGGCTAAGCTCCTGGAAGTCTGAGGCCACCCAGTCTTAAAAGTACCCTATCCCTCCAAGCACTTCTCTGCTATGCCGGGAGGTGTGGAGCCTGAGGCCTTTCTTGGGCTTCTCTGGATCCTAGGATCTTACAATCAGAGTTTCGGAGCTGTGTACTCCAAATGTGCTTCAGTTATCTATGAGGAAACCGAGTCTTGTGGGAATTAAATCATAGATGGTAGCTATGGGGAAAGCCAGCTTACAGGGGAGGCAGGCAGGGCCCCCTGAAGAGCAGACCCATGAGACACAGAACATGCCAGAAACAGGGTTGCTTTGATGACATTGGTCTTTTTATCCCAGGCTTTTACTTTCTTAATTGGGCCAAACCTATACTCCTGCTCTGTTGGGTGATATGCTGGGAGTGGAGCCAAATGTGGGGAACATGTATTACCTGGAAGTAGGGTGCATTTCTGAAATCACATGTGAGAGAACACATATAGGACCAAGGAGCTCCTAACCTGAAGAGATATTTTCCAAGGGTCCCCAGGACTAGTCTGTGCCATTGGACTCTCAGACTAAGTCTGTTTTGGTATGAAAAAGCTCACAGCTCTTTTCTTCAGAACATATTGTACTGTGAATTTGTTCCTCTTTTTTTCTGCTCTTGGTATTCAGTAAAAGCTTTTTGATAACTCTGTCTTGTTATAACTTCACAAAAGGGTAGCAAGGGAAGGCTGGCTCACAATCCTTCACAAAACAAATTGTACATTATGAAAATGTGCATGACAGTGTGGCCAACTTCTGGAAAGGGAATGAGTTAATGAAGCACAGAGGAACACTGAAGTGGGGACAAGACATTCTGGCCTACAATGATGCGTGAGGCCAGCGCGGGGCGGGGGGCGGCAAGTGGGGAGTGGGGTGGGTAGCTGGAAGGTGGCTTCTGTGGCCTTCTCCATCTGGTCTCAGATGCTCAGATTGTGCTGCTTCCTGTAGGTGGGACTATCCTAGTGCAGTCATGCAAACACTCTGTCACCACCTTCACTGTGGCGTTTCGTGGGAGTTGGTTAAAAAAACTAAACAAAACAACAACAAAAAACCAGCCTTGGGCTTCCATGAGGATTGTGGAGCAGATCCCAAAGCTCTTCGATTCTGAATGGTGGGTGGCTCCTTAGCCTCTTCACACATTTCTTAGACATGGGAAACCCAGCTCTGACCTAGTGGCCCCCAAATGCTGTGTGGATACCTGTGTAAGCCCTGATACTGAGGCTGGCTAACATGTGAGGGCCACAAACAGCAGGAGTCCTCTAAGCTGCTTCCTGCCCTCTTCTCCAGCCTCACCAGCTGGTATGTTGAGCCCGGGTTCTCAGAGCTTCTTTAGTGTGGACTGTTTCTCTTTTCTCCTGTTCCTGGCTGATGTGTTGGCTTTGTGTATTGTCTGAAAGTCATTGAACCTAATTAATCTTGAAACAAAAAGTCACACACCTGGCCAGCTTAGCTCAATTTCCCTGGCCTACAACTTGGTTTTAGGTGATCTAGTATGTGCAGTGAGACAATACTTAGCAAGCAATGACTTCCAGCTTCCATTTCTGAACATTGCAGTTTATAACTGTGTGGACACTTGGCTTGCGCCCGTCTCCTATAGCCACCGCTTCGGGGAGTTTGAGACATTTCCATACCATGTTGACTTTTCTCATGTGCTTCCTGTCTCTGCTTAGTTCAGTTTTAGTCTCCCCCAAGGGATGAACTGTCCCTTCTGCTAGCCTTTCATTTGGGGACAGTGGTACAGGGCTTACTCTTAGCTCATGATGATCCAGAGAATACTTTATAGTCCAGGTTGGCCTCAGAGTCATGGTGGTCTTCCCACCTTAGCCTCTCAAGTGAGTTCAGGTGTGAACTACCTCTTGAGGTTGGAGAGCCTTTGGGTCTATCTTCAACCACCTCCTGATCACTTAGAGCCTCAGCAGGTGACCCTATGAATGTATCCAGCTTCAACTACTGTCCCTGTGAGCTGATGGTGATTTCTCTGTGCTCAACAGATCTGCTGCCCAGCCATTCACCAAACATCCAAGAGACCTCACACACCATGACCATATCTATGTATCTTCCATACGGCATATTTACCCTTCGCAGCGATCCCTTAGCGCATCACTGAGTATGAATATACTTTAATAGATGAAAAATACAAGACCCCTGTGCCCTGCTCAGTTTGGTCTTTGTGGAGCTCTTGTTCTCCCCAAGTCTCAACAACCTCCCCCAGATCTATCATTACTTCTCGCCCTCTGTCAGAGGCTTGATCTCCAGTCTTAATATCTGCTCTGATACATCGCTACATTGATCCCCTCCCCCCCCCCCCGCAGAGGTCCTCTTTGGCATGCTCCTGTTCTGTTGCTTGTTTTCTCCTCCACTCAATGTCCATCCTATTTGTTCATTCAAACAAGCATGGATCATACCAACCTGGGTCCTCCT